>NJDD01000320.1:70026-86060 GCA_002245505.1 Calephelis nemesis
CTAAAATATATCACAAAACGGAACGTTTATTAACTACCCAAGATGGCGACTGTGATTTTTCTGTCAACACATTAGAATTCAACATAGAATTTAATAAAATACTCGACAATCCGAATTTTGCGGATATATGTTGCCGACTCAAAATCATTATTTTTTATGTTTATTTGTTTAGGTATGGTTTCAATCGAGTCTACCGTACCCCTTGACGAAATTATTAATATAGATTTAAGCTTCTTATATGCGAGAGAAATTTCATAACCTGGCTGGAAAAACAATGACTACCCCTGGTTTTTGAATAATCCAGTGACAAAAAAGTGAATAATGAGCATTTCAAACGAATCAAAATACAGGTACACGATTATTTGAGCATAGCAATGGGGATCAGCATTCTTTGGAAAGAATGTGATAAATATGCCACAACGTATGTGTAATAGATATTATATGTATAGATTACTCCTCTTTACCCAAAATGTAAATGCCAATTTAAAAAAAAAATGTTTGCTGCTCGCAAGATAATAATAAACAGATATTTAATAAAAAATCATTAAATCAAAAGATCTCTAAATTAGAATAAATTACACAAAAAATACATTTAAATATAAAAACTATGAATTTATTAATTCCAAGTTGAATATTCATTACTAATAAGTACTTATGTTAATATGTTTATTTCTATGGTACGTATAGGAAGACAAGAAGGCTGACGAATCCTGTAGGTAAAAAATTCACGTCGCATAGACAACAAAGGCGGTAATGGTGCATTGACAACCTGAGGCCGGATGTTAGAACTTAAACCTTCAACAATAGTAAGTTTACCGGCTACCCTATCCTCCGAATCGAAACACGACAACGGCAAGCACTGACGTGACAGCAGGAATAGGTAATACAGTGGTAGTACGGTGTTAGTGACAGTAAGCCTATGCTCACCTTTTACGAATTACCTATCAGGAAGGCAGGTGGATTGAATCCTAAGTTCCCAAGTGCAAATACTTCCAAAACATAATCTTACCGAGTAAAGCAAAAGAAATGCAAGGTGAATTAAGCCGTAAGTACCTGGCGATTGCCTCGGAGTCAGCGCGCGCGATAGCCAGCTGGAGCTGGTGCATGAGGCTGGAACGTTCCTGCTCGAGGTCGCATGTCGCTCGTGTGCTCTCTTCCAGCTTCGTGAGAGCATCGTTCGCCTGCCCTCGGTATACGGCGCAGTAATGCTGCTCGTTTTCCAGCTGCGACCGTAGCTCTTTGTTCTGGAACAACACATAAATATTATTGAAACAAAATTAAATTTAAAATTACAAATATGAAAGTATAGCCTTAAAAGAACCAAAAATTTAGCCTTAAAAGAAAAATACTAAGAAACCGCGAACAAAAGCTTCTTTCATTTTTTAACAAACGTTTTGTTATTGATAGGTTGTAATGTTATACACAGATTAAACAGGCAAAAAGACTTGTTACTGTAATTTACTTTAGGTACATACATTTATTATGCATTATATCACATTTAAAAATAAAAAACTTATTGAACAATATTACAACACAGTTGAAATAGAAGAAATGTGCAAAAAAAGATATTATTATTATAATTTAACTAGCTGACCCGGCAGACGTTGTTCTGCTACTTTTTTTAAATGTGATTTTAGTAAAAAAAATTGAGGTGAGTCACTCTTGCCACTTAGGGGTATAAAAAATAGATGTTGGTCGATTCTCAGACCTACTCAAACATTTCAGGAAAAGCGGTCAAGTCGTTTCGGAGGAGTTCAACCACGCACACCGTGACACGAGAATTTTATATATTAGATAATTTCATTCATCAATTTGTATTGTTATTGAAGTGAAACTTCTTTATCGGGGTTGAAAAAAATTATGCGTAACATTTTTTCGTTACGCGTCACATTTTTCCGTTACGCGCCATCTTTGTTCTTATCCCTACCACGCGTGATTCGCAATAAGCTTTATTCAACCAATTTCTGTAAAGTTGCATAAAGTAAATTATTTTTTGAAAAATAACGTCATAAAGAAATTTCACTTCTTACGAGTGTACGCTAGTACACGCACTCACTTATTTAATATAACCTTTCCTCAGAATAAGCAACTTTGATCTGTTGTAATATTTTAATTAAGGCCATTTTAATCACATACACATTTCCTTTGTAAGACATCCGAACAAAGATTTTCATTTAGTATAGTACTGGACACAGTGACTTATCACAGGCATAAGGACATTGGAACTGTAGGTGTTCATAAAAATAGAATTCACCAAGTAAAATAAGTGTACGATAAAATGGACGGCTTGTAAGTTGTAATAGACCATTATGGTACTTATTGCGTTCAGGTGTAATATTAAATTGTACGAGAAAGTTAAAACGCTAGACCGATTCACATGTCCATATAGCGTGACCATAGAAAAAAAATAGTAGGTATTTACACGAACCTTAACTACAACAAGTTTAACAATAATAAGATATAAAAACAATCATATTGTTTGTAATGTTCATATACTGCTCCAAAACTAGTTTATGTTTTTTACCCTTAAGTATAATTAAGTATATCCATAATACAGTAAATCCTTCTTAATATTACAAAATAGTATAGGACGCGAATCGTACTTCTCTATTTTAGTTATGTTTTTGAAATAATTGAATGTATATGTAGTGTATAAATTCTGGTTTTTCAACTTTCTAATAAAAAAACGTTGTTCGGGATTGGATACGTGCCTGGTTGGCGATAGGCTTACCACCTATCACATTGTGGGACTAGTCGTGGGTGTCCTGGTTGTGCGTCTGTCTACCACTCCACAGATATGGGCGTGAAGATACTTTTTTCTAATGTATTTTAATACAATTTTGTACCAATTATATTTAGTGAACAGAAAATTGACGCAATCGGAACATAAAAGTGTTAGTTTTTTTGTGATCCTACGTCATACACGCTTCATCTTATCACTTGAAAAAAAATTTACAAGAAAAATTAAAACTCGACCTTAGATCTTTAATACCATATTTGCATAAACAATTTAATAATAATTGGAATCATTTAAACTGACTGGTGTAATCGTGCTCAAGATGAGCAGGAAATATTAGCGCATAAAGACATTCCGCGGATGGGACCGCGCAATAATGCTGATGTTTTATTACAATGTCATCGTTAGCGCCGGAGCGGCTCTTAGACTAGATTTCATTGCGTACGCATTTAAAATCGTAACACTGTGTTTGCCTCTGAATATATCAATTTTTGGATGAGGTTACATTCATGTACGTAACCATGTTGTTGTTGAGTTTTAGATATTAATAGGAAAATATAAAAATAAATACGTTAAAAAACCGACTTCAAAACTAAAAAGTCGGTGCCAAGCCAATTTAATACTTATAATACGAGTATAATTACTGGTCTAAGGCTTAGCATCGCCTTCATCAAACCTATTAGTAAATAGGACATATAAAAAATATGTACTATTATTTTAATATTAAATCTTCATTAATTTTTAGTTTCGAAGTCGGTTTTTTAATGTAGTATTTTTTATTCAATACTTTTTAGTTTATTGCTGATATGATTTAATTTAATAATCTAAGAGTAAATATTTATTTATTCATTTTTGCTTTTATATAATATTGAAATAGTAATCTGTGAATATAGCATTGTTGGCTTCATTATTACTTAATATATTTTGTAATTTAGGCACAATTAAGATCGATAGTGTAAGCTGTTGGCTATTTCTAAATAAAGAAAATAAAAATAAATAAAACATCTTTATGGTACAAATTTATCAATGTAAATTAATACGAGTACTTTCAGAAACTACTACAAACAATAAATTTGTGTTAAAAAAAGTATTAATTTACATTGATAAATTTGTATGTTTAAGTATGCACAATAAAGAGTTCATTCATTAATTTATTTTAACTTTACTCAAACTAAAGTAAATTAAATCTCTATTAATGCAATATATAAAGCGCGCACGTTCCGTTTCACCTCGCAACTACTAAAACGATTTTAATGAATTTTAGCATAAACAGTTTACAGAGTTTAGAAAAACATACAGAACTTTTACTCGATATTTCAACTAGGTATCTCAAGAGACCTTTATAACTTTGGTACGCAGATGAAGCCGTGAAACCAGCTACTACAAACAGCCTTTTTTTATAAAAAGAAGTACAGTAGTAGTATTTAAATTATGCGCTTCGGCTATATTCGTCAAGCTTCAGAAATCCGAATGTAATTTAAATATATCTATATAGAGTTGTTATACACATATTACTCGTAATACGTGATGCCAAAACTGTAGACCCCTTTTTACGAAAATAGCGAGGACGCAGGGGCATAAAATTTGACACACTTATAGTTTATGTGTAGTAGTGTTAGTGTAGAACGCTAATATTTTTCAATAATAATGCTTATAAATTTAATATCAATAAATAAAACATTACCCACACTACCTTGATACACACAAACAAATATATTGATGATAACGATAAAAGATCCACAGATGGCGCACTAAAAAGTTTGGAAACAAAGTAGTTGGTCTTGAGAAATAGAGATGGCGCTCTTATCAACAAGATGTTAAAATTTATTATGGTCGAATTTCGACCAATGGGAAACCACTATAAATTAATCATTTACATTTTAAGCGCAATATGAAGCGCATAATTTAAATAGCAGTACTGTTTCTATATAACTAAAACTCGAATATCACATCACTGCGAGGTGACTTCGTCTTCTCTTTGTTTGCAACCAGGAAACTTATCACATATCTTTGTAACGATACAAAAAAGTTATACAAGTAAAAACGTTAATTCTTTGTTCGCAACATAAATAATTTCATGGAATATATAATATATAAACACAAAGAGATGTCGTTCTGAGAAAGTTATCAGTTTTATTATAATCTTAACTTAATGTATTATGCAAATCGACAAAGTTTTTATTGTAATGTAAATAACATGCCGATTTTTAATAATCTGACTAGATAAACTTTACAAAAACCCGATAGAAAGGCTAGATGAATTATTAAAAAGATATAATTTATAGTTTTGACAGTTACCGATCTCCGGCTCATTACAAAATTAGACCATTTTTGCATCGTATTAATATTATTAATACGAAAGTTTTTAAGTTTGTTTCATACTCCTTCACACAAAAATTGCTGAGCAGATTTTCGTGGAATTTGGTTAAACATAGAGGGGTAACTAATCCATTAGGATAGGATAGTTCTTATATCGATAAAATCTTCCTGTGGGACCGTTAACCACGCGGGCAACAGCTAGTCTAAAGTCCATAAGTTTACCGATAAATATTTAGATTTTTTATATACGCCTAGACCCTTAAAATCCATAGTTATCACAAAATCATATATACATATATATATAAAAATAACCCTAAAAAGTTGCCCCCGTCGAAAAACGGTTCCTAATTCATACTAATACAACTAAAATATATATAGGTACATTGCCTTTAGACATCAAACATGTTAGTAATTCGTCAGCAATTTAAGGCTGAAATTTTAAGATTCTTAATTAGTTTTTTTTTATATATACAAAAGGAGGCAAACGAGCAAGTGGGTCTCCAGATGGAAAGTGATCACCGCGGCCCAAGGACATCTGCAACACCAGGAGTATTACAGATGCGTTGCCGACCTTTAAGGAATGAGTTCGCTCTTTTCTTAAAGGTCCCTAAGTCATAATTGTTTGAGAATACCGCCCTCGATACCTGATTCCACAAAGATGTTGTGCGAGGTAAAAAATGTTTTCGGAATCGCACAGTTGTAGATCGCCACGCATCAAGATGATGGGCATGATACTTTGAACTCTGTCACGAAGTCCGAAGGTGGAAATCAGCGGCTGGAATTAAACCAAACAACTCCCCAGAACATTCCCCATGGTAAATGCGGTAGAAAACAATGAGGGACTCAACATCTCTACGCAGCGCCAAGGAATCAAGTCGATTGGTAATTGCCCGGCCATTGACAATTCGAAATTGCTCTACGTTGAATGCAGTCAAAAGGAAGGAGCTACTGAGGAATCCCTGCCCATAGTTGAGAACAGTACTCTATATTAGGCCGAATTTTCTTGTTATCCTAACCCCGCCAAACCGGAACCAGATAGTAATGAAAACTAACGTTATGGCGGTAGAAGATTCTAAGATTTACCGATTCACTTATTAAAAGCTTTTCAGTTTCATAAGCAAAGAACACATCTGTTACAAGTATCGCAATAACACAACCGTGTTAAATAACGAGAAGATCAAGTTCTCCAATGTCAATTACTATTGCAAGGACTACGTCACATCTTGTAACACAGCTTCAGAACAGTGTACTAAATCAAGGAACAATGTAGGAAGTCATAAAAATTATACGGAGCGCGCATCTTTAATTGGTATAGTATGTGGGTTAAGTTAAAAGGTTTGTATCATGCGCACGACCTCTCCGAGACATTTTGGTCACAGAACGACAAGCAGCTCTAGCATGAACATTATCGAATAATTAAATCGAAACAAAAATTTACGACATCCAAAAATACAATAATGTGAAGCGAAAATGCACAAAACCGACGTCAATTTCAAACATTTAAATACATATTAATTAGTTTAAGATATTTTACACAAGGTTCTTATCGATCGAAATATTCATTAAAATGCTAAAATTTGTAGACATATATGTTTTATATTTCAACTCGGCACGGGCAATAGCCAACAATTAGTCATTAGATAAATTGAGATTAAATAGTGAATTCGATTAACGAGGTGAAAAAATTCGATTAACAGAAGCTTACATTTTATTCAGCCATTAAGTTGAAATTCACTATAAAAATGTTATTTGACGTCTTTGAGAGCAACCTACAGACGGGTAAAAGGAAAATTCATAGTCGAAACGACACGTGTGTAGACGTTGATGTTTTTTCTCTCTTTACACAGCGTGTGTAACAAAAAGTTTAGCTATTCTCCTTGCATGAACATTATGGAAAATAGGTTTGTAGATACCTGCATATAAAAAACTTACTTTGAAAAAAGAAACGTTTGTTCGACTTCTACATTTTTTTATGTATGTTAATCAAATTCTCTCTGATGTCGGACTCTAAGGGAAATTGAGGAAAATACTTCATTTTTGTCAACGTAGATGATATCCTTATCGAAGCCGGTTTTTTTGCAGTTTTACTTTGCTAAAATAAATATTGTACAATGGAATCTAACTTTTTTTATGTACATAGTCTCATTTTTAATGATAACATTTACTCCCGACAAGATTTTATATTTTTTAATCGAGAAGCTTTCGACTAACTCTTCGATAATTGTTCTTGCTAGGGCTACCAACGACCAAGATCTCTTTATCATGACATATTAGTTACTATTAATCAATTATGATACGATTTATAAGCGCAGTTGCTAATTGATTGCAGATATAACAATTCCGTTGTGTTGAACTAGATTGTATTACGAAATGATACGAGTAGTTACGTGGGTTCACAGTTCACCATACTGGTCCGAGTAGCAACATCTCTGTAATTCTGGCAAGGCTAATGCTTTCACCAAATCTGCGTTTTGCTAGTTATATAGCACGGCGTTGTTTTTTTTATGATATTGGAAGGCAAACAAGCAGATGGATTTCCTGATGGTAAGAAATTCACGCCGCCTAGAGACACCAAAGGTGGTGATGGCGCGTTGCCAATCTGAAGCCGGGATGTTAGTAATATAGGTTTACCGGCTACCTTAACCTCCAAACCGGAACACGTCATGACGTTATGGCGGCAGGAATAGGTAAGGCGGCGGTACCAATCCGGGTGAGTCGCTGCGAAACTCTACCACCTAGTTAGATGTCGCGGTGTTAGTGACCGTAAGCCTATGCTCGCCTTTTACGAGCCGCCTGGCAGGATGGTCTTATTCTGCAAAGGAGCCCGGACAAACACGGGGAAAAATATAATCTATAATTTAAGATAGAAATTACATTGATTTCTGAGTCATCTATACCCTATCCTAAAAAAAGGTTTTTAAAAAAATGTTATTAAATTAAACACTCTAGTTTTATGAATTTAATAGTTAAAATAACCTTGAGGATGACGTGCGAAGCAAACTCGTAGGGGCTAATATTATCCTGCTATAAATAGCAGAATTAGAAATCTTAAAGGAAATAATAGCACAATATAAAAAAAACACAAACTATAAACTAATAAATAAACTTAAAATCCTTCACCCTCCAAAAGTTAAAGAATAAACAAAAAAAAGTTTTGTTTTAATCTCTTACGGCTAATATTAATAACCTATCTAAGATAAGAATTTTAATCTTTCAATTAAATTTTATCTAAGAAAAGAGGATACCAGCAGACAACTTGCGTTGCCTTCTATACATTGTACATAGTCAAAAGAAATATATCGATTTCAAAAGAAATACTATAATACTCGAACAAAGTCAAGGACAACCGCAAGTAAAACAACCGCAAGCATTAAAGATGACACCAAATCGGAAAAAAAGACTAACACCTATTGCATCAATAGCCAAGGTGCTGTCGTAATCATTTTAAATACTTGGAGACACAAAACAATAGGTTATTAAATCACGTAGGCAGTATTTATAAGCCATCATCTTTCCCTGAAGCGACCAGACTTGAATTACTATTAATATATACGAAAACTACATAAATATAATGGATCTAGTAGAAAAACCGCTGGATGACGTAGATATCGAGTGCTTATTTATTTTGAGAGGTTGCACTGCGCACGCGCAGGTATATCTCACAAGAAAAATATGTGCGTGTGTGCGCATTTGTTTTCTATGGAGCTTGGACTATGAGTCACAATGTCGTAATGCTGAAGGACAGTACAATTTCGTTGGATGAAGTTTTGATCAACATAAGAAGCAATATTTATAACGATGTATCTTATAAAAGGAATTTACTTGGTGGCCAGTTTTGCTCCAAAAAATAGTAAAAAAAAAGTATCTTCACGCCCATATCTCCAAATATGATGATGATATGATTTCTTTGGAGTTGAAAATAATTTTAAGATGTTACTATAAAAGTGTATTCACTCCCATATCCCTAAATAGGTATTCAGAGGCCACAACCAGGGCACCTACGACTAGCCGAAGACATTAAGTACCACAATGTGATAGGTGGTAAGTCTATCGCCAACCGGGTACATATCCAATCCCGAGCAACATTTTTTATTGGAAAGTTGGAAATACTACATTTTTTTTGTTGCCCGAACCGGGGTCGAGATTCGAACCCGGGACTTCATGCAGTCAAGTCCAACACCTGGACCGCTAGACAACAGAGGTGACAAGAATACAAAATAGCATAAATTCGATTCCAATTCCAAATTTGCATGATATCAAAATTTTATAGTAACCCAACTGATTTAAATTCGAGTTCAAGATTAAGTTTAAATATCTGCCATTTCATTAAATCCTGTCAAAATAACGGTTATAATATAATTACCTATTATTTTTAATTAGAAAAGATAACGAGCAAGCACACACGTCTCCCGTTAGTCAGGTTACATAGGTTAGTTAGATACAATGGTATTGCAGGTGTGCCGCTTTCCTATAGACCGACATATGGGCATAATATTACTCTTCGATTAAATAGATTAAATCCCAGCTAAAATTAATTTAATAGTTTTTCCGTTATTCGAGAATTAAAGAAGGTTGGGATTCAGAAGCGCGTTCGAACATATCCCAATACGTATCAGAATTCGTTGACCTATCTCTTTTCCGATTTTTTATCATCTAAAAACTTGTAAGCAGCTATGGGAATTCAGAAAATTAGTTATCTGCTAGCTAACCCGGCAGACGTTGTTCTGCTACTTTTTCAAATGTGGTTTTAGCAAAAAAAATGGGGTGAGTCACACTTGTCACTTAGGGGTACGAAAAATAGATGTTGGCCGTATTTCAGACCTACTCAATATGCTCACAAAATTTCACGAAAATCGTTAGAGCCCTTCCGGGGGAATTTAATCACGCACACCGTGACACGAGAATTTTATATATTAGATATATTATACCCATTTCGCGAGGCCCTCGCATCACGACTTTATGGACAAACCAATAACTATGCTACTTTTTTGTTGTGTTGGTTATTATCAGAAGGTTCTTATGAAAAGAAAAACCGAAACTAATGTAGGAAAATGGGAAAACAATGCTTTAATCCACATAAACTGTTTGTAGCTGTTAATGCCAAGCGATATGAAGTTCGCCGGGTCGGCTAGTTTAACATAATACAAGAATTTATTTATTTGATACAACTAAATACTGTTTGCGTTGATAATAGTAATAAATTATTCATAAGTTATTCTTCTTCTGGTCTCTGTTTATAAAATAATTATATTTATAATATAATAAGTACCCAGTCATTATATATGATTCATTCATTAAAGTGAGTAACATAATTATTAACATATTCTTTTATCTATTTTAGTTACTGTACATCATAGTATCAACAACTATCAGTCTGACACGAATAGTCTGGTGGTTGTGGACGTTGAAACACAAAGACAAAGGTTCGAATTCAGATACAACAAAAAACCAGCCCGAGAAACGACAAAAGCATACCTTTTTGAAATGGACGTCATAGCTATGAATTTTAAAAAACTATTAATAAGGTATCTTCACGCCCATCACTGAAGCAATAGGCAGAGGTACAACCAAGGCACCCACGACTAGCCGAAGACAATAAGTCCCACGATGTAATAGGTAGCAAACCTATCGCCAACCGGGCACATATCCAATCCCGAGCATCATTTTTTTAGTAGAAAATTGGAAAAACCCAATTTTCATTTTATTGCGCGACCCGGGAATCGAACCCGGGACCTCATGCAGTCAAGTCCAACAACTGAACCGCTAGACCGCAGAAGCGAATTATGAGGAGATTCATGAGATCGATTGTTTTATAGACAAATGTAAAACCTTTTTGTTAGATATCGTGAAAGGCGAATAATTACTATAGTGATAAGCTACTTTATTGTTTATCGTCCGCACTTGGTGAAACTTGCACATTTCAGACAAGGATGTAAAGTTCTGCAACAAAGCAAATATTGGTTGTGTTGGCCCGGGCTCCTTTGTAGAATAGACCATCTGCCTTCCTGTGCCAGGCAGCTCGTAAAAGGCGAGCATAGGCTTGCCGTCACTAATACCGTGACATCCTACTAGGTGGTAGTTTCTCAGCGACTCACCCAGATTGGTACCACCGCCTTACCTATTCCTACCGCCATAACGTCATGACGTGTTCCGGTTCGGAGGGTAAGGTAGCCGGTTAACTTACTTTTGCTCGAGGCCTAACATCCCGGCCTCTGGTTGGCAACGCACCATTACCACCTTTGGTGTCTCTAGGCGGCGAGAATTTCTTAGCATCAGGAAATCCATCTGCTTGTTTGCCTTCCAATGTTATAAAAAAAAATACCACCGTATCGCCTTACGACGCCTTTGCTCCCCTCTGCCGTGGTTCCAGTCCGGCGAGTACGGAAGTCGATAAACTTACTTAGCAAGAGACTTAGCATCCTCAAGTTGACAAAGAGCGATTAACATCTTTGGTGCCTAAATGCTACAAATACTTCTTTGTCTTTTATTTTATAACTGCGCAGTCAAACGTTTGATATTTTTAACCGACTTCATTATAAGTATTGACAACTTATGGATTGATGTAAAAGAAGCCTTTATTTTGCTAATTCCGCGTAATTGGCAAAATAAAGGCTTATTTTACATGTTACGAGGGTCAAACTGAAAGTTCTTAGAAAATCAAAAACTAAGCATTCTAGCAAGTTATTAGTTTTATTATAACTTTTCAAAATAGCGTCCATTTAAAAAAAAAATAACAATATTGTTCTATCCGTTCAGGTGTAATACGTAGACCTTGGGGAGTCAGAATTCATTATCTAAAGTGAGTAACTCGAATTGACAACGAGCGATTAACATCTTTGGTGCCTAAATGCTACAAATACTTCTATGCCTTTTATTTTACAAGTATGCAGTCAAACGTTTGATATTTTAATCGACTTCATTGTATGTATTGACGACATTTCGTGTTTATATGGTAACAGTTTCTATGGATTCAAGCATTATTTTTGCCTAAATATATGGGATTTTTCTTTTTAAGAACCTTCTCATGGCAATAACTAACACAACAAAAAAATAATTACCAAAATTTGTTTATCCATTCAGGCCTTATACGCAGACCATGGGGAATGAGAATTCAGTTTTATACATATAATTAAAAAAAAACACATATTTTTGTTGCCCGACCGAGAATCGAAACCGGGACCTCATGAAGTCGAGTCCAACACCGGACCAATTGTCCACAAGGGCGACTACAATGAATCAAAACTACGACTAAATTAAGCTTTTTATAAATGTTATTTTTTTGTTTGTACCACACTAAACACACCTGTCTCAATATAAACTTATTTTATGTATGTGCTCATTCTCCAAGTATATTAATGTCTAAATCGTACTCATTATGTCATATTACACCTATCACAAGGTTAACTACCGAGAATAAACAAAATGTACAAACGGATAATCACAATTATTTTTTCCTCACATGTTGGATTTATGGTGTTTTTAGGCGTATATAATTATTCTGTGCCTATTATGTTTAATAAAAAAAAAAACAAAATATAGGATATAATATGCTAAAATAACCTACGACCTATTCTAAAGTAGACAAAATATCAGTAATTTTATCTACGAACGTCAAAATACAAGTTATTTATATCGAATTCAAATATTTAATTATCAAATATTGTTTGTATATGTTTTATCTATATTCACAAAATTTGTTTATTCTACACATGAGATTGTTTATGGTATGCATGCTAGCCCTGCGGAAATTGTAGTAAAGAAAATAGCAGATAAAGTCATACATAGATTCTAACACTATTCTACAAACAAAGATATTTACAAATTTATTAGTCCTATTATTTCTAATTTCATTGGTGGTAGAGCGCTGTGCTTGTTTTGGTAGGGATCCGTCGCATTACCGTTTCCTGCTGCTATAAGGACTGTCATCCAGCCTGGAGGGCAGGGCTGGTAGACTTGCACAATAGGTCTAACATCTCGAACACAGGACAGCGACGCACCTGTAACATCTATGGTGTTTATAGGCCACGGTTATTTCTTACCATCAGAAGAACCGTGCGTTTATCCTTAAAATAAAAAAAATATCCAGTAGCACCCTAATAACCTACCCCACTTATTTTTTGTTTTTATTGAATGTTATCAACATACAAACATAGGCCCTGTACGGTTTAATAACATTTATAGCAAAACTAGCGGCCCGCCCCGGCTTCGCAAGGGTATAAAACACCCATATAAACCTTCCTCTTCAATCACTTTATCTATTAAAAAAACCGCATCAAAATCTGTTTTGTAGTTTTAAAGATTTAAGCATACAAAGGGACATAGGGACAGGAGAAGCGACTTTGTTTTATACTATGTAGGGATTTCGGTCACAATCCATGCGTAGTGTACAAGGTGCGCACGCGCAGCCTTTGCGTAAAAACAGTAATACCGTTAATGTGATGAATATCTAGACTAGCTAGTGTGAAGCCTCCCGACGTAACCGTGTAATAAATAATTATACCAATCATAATAATAACGTGGTTTCATTTAACTCGTATTCATCAGAGTAATTTACACTAAATATCACAATTTACATTTTTATATACACCATAATCTACCCAATTTGAAAGCTTGAGCTTTTTTAATAAGATGGAAACGAAGCAAACGATTTTCTGAATGTGAAAAACAGATGTACCCATTAAAGATAAGGTGTTAATCCTTTTAGATAACTAAAATCGGCCACACAACGACGACACATTAGAAAAACGACGACGATGAACACTGAAGTTATAGCGAAAAAATGGTCAATGGCACCAATCCGGAAAAAATGCAAGTTTTTACCACCAAGTGACCACATGATTTATATCCAACCAAGGAATTTTGTCCAACCAAGGGATAGAGCAAGAGCAACGCTTTGGACGTCAATTAGAAAGGAATAATAAAATAATCAAATACGTAAAACAATTTACGTATAAAACAAACATTTTAAAGCACCTTTTGAAAGGACGCTAGACCCGTTTTATGAAAATATATATTTATTTAACACTAGCTATTGCCCGCGATTTTGTAAACAGGTTTTGTGACTTTTTATGTCTAGTAAAGAGTAAATCGTATCGAAATTGATCATAGTAAATGTTGACCCAAAATATTATTATACATTTGGTGAAAATCTGTTTAGTTGTTTTTTGAAGTGAAACTTCTTTATCGGGGTTGAAAAAAAAATTAGTGTAACATTCTTCGTTACGCGTCACATTTTTCCACCAGGCGTAATTCGAAGTATACTTTCTCCAGCGGAGTAGATATTGGCAATAAACTTTATTTAGCCAATTTCTGTAAAGTTGCATATAGTAAATAATTTTTGAAAAATAACGTCATAAAGAAGTTTCACTTCTTCACTTCTTACGAGTGTACGCTAGTACACGCACACATTTTTTTTATGTGATAAGAACAAGCACACGGCTTTCCTAATGGTAATGAAAGAGATAACCATGGCCTACAGACACCATAGATGTTACAGGAGCATTGCTGTCTTGAGACCGAGATGTTAGGTCGATTCTGCAAGTTTACCGGCTACCCTACCCACCGAAACATGGACTGTCATTACGACGGTAGGAAAAGTTAAGAAGGTGGATCCTTACCCGGACAAGTTGCTGCACATAACTCTACCAGTAGTAGTGGTCTTGATGAATGACCAATTTAACCTATGATCGCCACTTACGCCTGGCAGAAAGGCAGTTGTTATACTCTACACAGGAGCCCCGGCCCAACATAGGTAAATTGTGTGTACAGTGAACAAAGAAACCGATTAACCGGCAAACATTTAACATCGATTTAAGTTGTATCCTGTGTATCATAAGTACAATCAATTGTTTTAAAAAATCATGTACGTACAGATTTAGTTTTATTTCATGCTTAGCTTAAAGCCAAACTACAATTTTATAAGTGAGAAAGTACCGACAAAAAGGCGCTAAAAGATAGCCTAATCAATAGCTAGGACTACCGGCCCTGATTATATGTATTTGGCTATATATTTTTTTCCTTTATTTACAGAGAAGCAATTTCATCTAATTTGTATTGTTTTATGATGTTGGAAGGCAAACAAGCAGACGGATTTCCTGATGGTAAGAAGTTCCCGCCATCTAGAGACACCAAAGGTGGTAATAGTGCGTTGCCAACCTGCGGCCGGGATGTTAGGCCCCGAGCAAAAGTATTTTTTCCGGCTACCTTACCCTCCGAACAGGAACACGTCATGACGTTATGGCGGCAGGAATAGGTAAGGCGGTGGTACCAATCCGGATGAGTCGCTGCGAAACTCTACCGCCTAATCAGATCTCACGGTGTCGGTAAGCCTATTCTCGCCTTTTACGAGCTGCCTGGCTAGCAAGGCAGATTTTATTTTGCCTGAGTGATTTTCCGACCTTAGTATTTTCTCGTTAGTGATTGCAACATATTATTTAACAAGATTTTATATTATGATAATAACACTGCAATTTTCTATAATTAAAGTTTACCTCATCCGACAAAATGTTAAGTATTAAATAATGCAGTATATTTTTATATAAAAATGAATCTCTATTTTATTGGCCGTCGCATCACGCCTAAATGGATAGAACAATTTTGGTAATTCTTTTTTATTATGTCGGTTGAAGTCAGGAGAAGGTTCTTATAAAAAAAGAATTGAAAAAATTACTAAAAAAGCTTTAATATCAAGCGATACGAAGTTCGCCAGATCGGTTTTTTATATATAAAAAATATATTTAAAAATGAATTTCTCTTATCCTTGGTCATATCATCATTCGTGAACGGATGCACCAATTCTGCTAATTACTTTTATGTTGTGTTAGTTACTGTCAGATCTTCTGAAAATTTTTAAAACGAATCTTTCTTGTCTGATTGCAGCAGTAGCAGCGTGACGCAGTGTGTGGTGTGTGTGGAGTGTGGAGTGTGGACTCACCCTGTCGTAGAGCAGGTCCCGCTCGGCGGCGGCGGCGGCGAACTT
>NJDD01000320.1:86093-115462 GCA_002245505.1 Calephelis nemesis
GGGCGGCGTGCAGCTCCCGCACGCGCGCGTCCCGCTCCGCCTCCGCCGCCGCCGTCTCCGCCGCCGCCGACAGCCGCGCCTCGCGCTCCTGCTCCAGCGCCGCCGCCAGGCCCGCCGTCTGCACACAACCTTACATTTATACTCGTCCCTCGAACACATATTTACAGTATAAATAAACTAATATCTCCGGACATCTAAGACAAATAGACCTAACCATAAAGTGCGCAAACATTAATTACATCTTCACTATTCATAAAGTATCCTTGCAGACCTATCTAGCTGCCTCCACATTAATTACTCTTTTCATACAATTGCGCCAGTTTTAGAGACTCTTGACACCATCTTTGAATAAAACTCTAACAATTTGATGGTGGAATGTCAATCTCTCCTTTCCTGGTACCACCCTCGTCCATCCTCACTGGCATTGCAAATTGTACACTTGTGATATGGGTATTGTTGTATATTGTAACATTGAACGACATCAAATATGAATATTGAATACATGAAAATTGGGAGAAATGCAGCATCCATCCTCATGGATCATCATGTTTAACCAAGTTAATATTGAAGTTAGGCCAGTATGCTAGACCCTAGGCCAAGTAATCAGTCATTACAGACGAAATATTTAAATGCTAAACAGCATTAGCGGCAAATCTTAAATAGCAAAGTGATTTCTAACTTGTTGCTGAAATTCTGCAATGGTTTGATATTATACTGCTTTACCAATTTCTACAGTTACAAGTCTAAAGTATCTTCTTGCCAATCCCCTGAAGAGGTAACAGTACAGCCAGGGCACCCACAATTATCAAAGACACTAAGTCCCACAATGTGATAGGTGGCAAACCTATCGCCAGCAAGGCACATATCTAATCCACGGCAACATTGTTTATATTAGAAAATGATAAAACACATTCCTTTTTTGTTGTCCAGCCCAGGGATCTAACCATTGACTTTCAAAGTCTACACTTCCCTGTAGCATGTATGCAGTCGCAGTTGACAAATCCATTCTCTAAAGTCATTACTATTTATAGGCATAACACTTACAGGTTAAATATGAATGACATTAAGAAACTAACCATGGTTATTTCTTTTAAAGTTGTAATAATTCACCATTGAATTTAAGAAACAACATACTTATTGTTCACAATAAAATTAATAATTAAATTAAAAGTTTCATACCTTTTCGCTTTCTTGGCGGTGTTCCCCTTCCAACTTTTGTAACCGTTGTTGCATTTGTCGGTAATCTACCCTGAGCATTGACATTTGGCGCTCTTTTTCTTGGGTTGTTGATTCGGCCCTCTGTCTTCCAGTTTTTTCTTCATTAAGCTTAGCTTGCAATGCTAATAAATTAATAGATTATGTCAGTCTTCATATTTTAACAAAAAAATAGGTTTCAAAAACCTACATATATTTACAAAGTATTGATAAAATTGATAAAAACTTGATAAATTTATGAAGGAGTGTGTACATTGTAGATAATTAAAAAAAATATGTTAATAAAAATAAAATAAGAATTACTTATTCTTGTGACAATTATTATTTTTCAGTGTCCCTGTTGATCTAACTGCATGTTAGTTTTTTAAAACACCACTTGTGTAAACACTACAAAACACACTAAATAAATAATTCCAAAAAATAAAGAAGCTGGCCAAAACACCTAAAAGAGTACCATATGTTCTCACAATACCAAATATGAATTGATTCTAATAGCATGAACCTAAACTATTAGACATTTTAGATGCTGTGATTGTTAAACTGACAAATTCTCTCCATTGTTCATTTTCTAGAATGTCACTGGATTAGCTTTTTACCTTAAGGGTCCATGTATGCTAAAATACATCAGCAGTATAATGTTTTTTTCATACAAAGCAATCATGGATCTTGGTGACAAAAATACACAAGATTAACATGAATATGCTTTACTAGACTAGTGTTTCCAAAACACGATTCATTTCACTTTGCTGGATAGAAAAAAATCAAAAAGTTAACCCTTTTTTAAAAGCAAAACCCAAATGTCTACTTCAAATATGAAAATATCAACACCAGATTTAACGTAAACATAGATAAGTACTATACCTAAAAGATAAGTTTCAGTTTTTATACTTTTTTTTAAATTAGGTACTTTCAAAGTGTCAAAAATAGTGATTTATCGCTTAAGACGTTTACTTTAGAGCGCCATTGTTCATAGTAATCCTGGAACGGGGGAGTGCGGTGATTGGCTCTTCTGGCTGACAGTATGAGGCCTTAAGCTCTTAAAACAAAATTACTAATAATACTAGGTTGTTATCATTATAGAAAAACAACCTTATAACATATGCCATAAAGTTGCTTTTAAAAGTAGACATTTAGTAACATGAAAATATATATAATTTAAAATAAAAAAATAATAATAGATTAGCATTAAACATGTTGACAGAGATTATGAGAGGTTATATGTCTCAAATAAAATGTTTGTTTAATATTATTTTGTAGTAACAAACCCATCAAAATTTTAATTATTTGAAAAATGTTTACTTTTATTATGATCAGTATCTTTTCGAATTTACGGTAAATTGATATTGTTATCAAATAAAATACAGCATCACATAAAACGAGTGTACAACAACAATGAGATATATTATGTGCGGAAAGAGCAGATGTGTGATGATCATGTGAATTTATAGAAATGATGATGATGAAAAGATCCTTGAGAAAAAAATTCATTGACCATTTATATCCTGGTTCCGAATAGAATATGCATATTGATATTATTCCAATTTCTATATGTGCACACTCCTAATTATTATGTTATTAGTCATTGCCCTATTTTACATAGAACAAGTTTTAAGAATTTGAATCAGTGATATTCCTTCTATTATTGATATAAATTTAGACAAGAACTATAAACACATCATAATTTCAATATATTCATATTGCGATCTATCGAGTATTTCACAAAAAATCAATAGATTTTTATACCCGAGACACTCGATGTATTATTATTAGAAGTTTTCAACATGTAGACATGTTTTTTAGTAATAATCCAGTACATTAATTACATAAAAATTATCAAATCAATATATACCTGTCATTAATTTTTCCAATGTTCCTGAAGCATGCAAAACATTATCATGATAATAAAATAGCATTTAGGGTTCAATGGCAGTATGAATCTACAGTTTAGCATATTATATGAGAATTTATAGCAATTTAATTCAATATTTTTGTGATATAACATGGACTTACCATTGACTAGTTCCATGTTTGCCTCCTGTTTAGAGAGTAATTGTGATCTTTGTGTTTCCTGATGCGCTTGAACTTCTTGTTCGTATAAATGTCGAGATGTACTTAAATCATGTGCCAGTGAGGCACATTCTTTCTCTAACGCTGAAACACGCTCTACAAGCTTATGATTCTCATTCATGACATGTGCAAATCTAGTGGCAGACTTTGCCATTTCATTATGAGCCGCGTGTAGTCTGTTATTTGCATCAGCAAGTGAAGCCTCAGCCCTTTGCTTAGCAGCTTGCGCTGCACCTAGATCTTCTGACAGTGAACTACATTCCCTTTCTAAAGCATCTCTTTGAGCACGTAAACTTGCCAATGTTCCATCACTCACTGCAGCAGCAGCAGCCTGAGCAGCACTTAGTTCTGCTGCTTGCTTCCTTGATTTAGCAGCAGCATCAGACTCTTGTTTTAATTTATCACGCATTTGTGTTAATTCTTTTTCTAATGCAATAATCTTTTCATTATAACTCTGTAAATTACTAAAGTCCTTAGCTCTTTTACTCTGTTCTTCATCCCACCGGCGTTTCATATCTGCATAATTAGATTCAGCTTTCCTCCTGGCTTCTACCTCTATTTCTGCTTTACGCTGTATTTCTTTAAGATCATGTTTAGTTAATGCTAGCTCTTTATCACTATCAGCAATGATTTTAAGACTTCTAGCTTCTCTCTGAGCTAAATCCTCTAATTGAGCACATAGGTTAGCTTGTCTATCTTCTAACTTTCTTCTGCTATCTCTTTCCCTTTCTAAAAGTTTTTCTAGTTGAAGTATAGCCTCAGAACCAACATTGTTAACATGGTTATTAGATAAAGTGTCAACAACATCTGTAGGCTTTAAAACACCTCTACAAATTTGATAATCACCGTTGTATGTAAATCCAACAAATGGGAGATGATTTCCTACAAAAGCTTTCGGTTCTGGAAAGGATTCATCCAAAGCTTCAGATTTTTCTATATCATCAAAATTTCTTGTATCATCATCACTAGATAATTCTGGTACAACTGGAGGTACAGAGTCACGCAGATTTTTAAAACTCCATTGGTCATTAATAAAGAAGGGATGCTGTTTGATTTCATCAACATTAGTTTTTCCCAATCTTTTTTCTCTATCAGTTAAAAGACCTCTTATTAACATCTTTGCTTCTTTGGAAATCTCAACATCATCAGGAAATTGTAAAGAATTCTTATGATCCATAATCTTACTATAAGTTCCTACTAAACTATCAGCATAAAAAGGTGGGTCACCTATAAGCATTTCATATAAAAAGATACCTACTGCCCACCAATCACACTCCCGTCCATACACTCCCTCTCCACTTTGTGATTGTAACACTTCAGGAGATATGTAATCAGGAGTACCCACAGCATTACTAGCATGAACAAGACCATCAGGTCCCATTCTCATACATGTCCCAAAGTCAGCTAACTTTAAATGTCCGTACTTATCAATTAGCATATTGTCTGGTTTTACATCCCGATGAACAAAACCCATACCATGTATTACATCTAGAGCTAGCACAATTTCCATAGTATAAAATTTGGCCCACTTTTCAGGTATGTCATAATTAGACATGAGACTAACCAGATCACCTCCTGGCATATAATCCATAACCATGTAAAGATATTTATGGTCTTGAAATGCAAAATGAAGTTTGAGAATCCATTCTGAGTTAGCATGAGCCATAATGTGTCTTTCTTCCCAAAAAAATGTAGAATCTGATCTTTTTATCATCTCCACTTTACTAAGCAGCTTCATAGCGTAAACATGGCGTGTAGATTTATGCCTGACTAGTTGTACTTCACCAAAAGCTCCTCGACCAATTACTTTTATTAAATCAAAGTCAGCAGCTTTCATACGCAAATCAACTATGTCTGATGCAAATTGTTCATCTGCAAAAGAAATTATATTTACTACAATATCTTAACAAGTGAATTTCATTACACTCAACAATAATAAAGGCTTCATGCATCTCGCTACACTGACTGTTTCAAACATTACTAAAAAAGTTAAGTAAAGCTCATAAATGTTTACAAATCAATGAAAATTATACAAAGATAAAAAGTATTAAGTAAATATTATTTTTATTTTACTTAATTCAAAAATTAATACTTCGAACTCAAATCAAATAATATTAGTAGTTTAAAATACATGTTAGGCACAAATTCACTCAATATGTATGCTTTGAGTATCTCATTTGTTGTCTGTTGATATTGACTTGGCAGTCTTAAACTCAAGAGTTACAATAGAGTATGAAACCACTTACATCTAGTGGTGTATGCGTCAACATTTTTCATGCGGCGAATAGCTGGGTGAGCACAGTCGGAGACGAGTGCGGTGACTGTGTCGAGGAGACAGTCCACGTTGCCTGTGGAGCGAGGATCACACAGCTTTTGCTCCAGCACTCGCAAACGCCGAATGCGCTCCTCATCCTTCACCATCTCCATACTGAACTGTATTTCTTTCTTGTAGCACTAAACGCCACCGCACATTCTCCTGACCAATATTCCAAATAGGAATCCCACTCTCATTACGGCACATCAACTAGATATCAAATTATCCGGTATCTTAAATCTATCAACAACCTACAATTAAATATTTAGTAAAACTTTCATTATCAAAAATTTACTCCAAAACTCAAAATTGACAGCAGATAAAGGTGGTCCTCACAACAAAGCATATGCACGTTTGCAAACATAACAAACTGGTTGTCTCTATTTACTGCATTAGAAAAACTTTAAATTATACAATATCACTTTTTATGGGTTGTTTTTGGCACAGCATTGATTAATATTGTAAAATTACAGTGTAATAAAAACCGCTTGAATGATGAACGATGATCGAAACAATACTGTGAAGTTAGCAGAACATTCCGAAATTTACAATGGCGAATGCGGACTTTATATTATCTATGTCCATAGGGATGTCATCTTCAATGTTCGCAACACTGTGGGGAAAACATCAGTAATTACAGCTGCAGGTGCAAATATAGCTAAAAGCTGGACGCACATTTTTAAATGACTGCGTCTGTGAAGCGAGCGTGTACGAAATCTAAACTACTACTACTACTAAATTAGGTTTACCAAAAATAGCAATAAAAACAAAAGTTTAAAGAAAATCAAAAATAAAGCGAAAATCAAAAATCTTCGATTTTACAGTATAGTTGAATTAAAAAGTAGAATATATTTTTATAAGTATATTCAAATAAAAATAAATATTGAGTAATAATAGTTATATTTAGTATGCCTTATAACTGATATTAAAGTACTTAAAACATTATTGAAACTTCATTTCGCATCACATTCATAATTATTTAGTCACGTTATTTTACATTATGGTATCTTCTCAGATATTAGTTGAAATAAAAATGATATTAAGGGAAATTTGATCCAGAATTATTATTTTTCACTGATTAAGGTGGTAATTTGATTGAACACTTTCTCAAATTATGCATCATTTTTTATTATAGCTAACATACCATTTCTGATTTTTTTTTGAATATTTTTGAAAGGGAGCTATTTTATCATTCATTATGATTTTTACGTAGCTTCAACCGTTTCAAATTGCATTTGACGGAAACTCTAAAAAAGGAATGTTTTGGATGTTTCACCAGTTCATTAAGATTCTGGCATTACAATCTAATTTTTTTAATGCTTTGTGGTCTTCGGCCCGGCCGGCTACAAGATTTCATTAAATAAATATTTAAAAAGCAAAAAAGTCAATTAAAATGCCTTAAACTGTTTATCAAACTACATGGATAACCAAACTTTATACGATATATAGCTCTATATATTTTATTTTAGGTAAATCGTATTTTTTCTACATTATATTTACTATTGAAACATGAACAATTCGTGTATTCATCAATTCAATCTTAGCAACAATAATAAAAATATGAATTGGTTATTTAAACAAAAAAATATCTATTGGCTAGTTGGCACATTTTTTAAATCTATTATAAATTATTCAGTACTGTACAATATGGCGCTGCAAAGGGGTCGGTGACGTCCCTTGCCTGTTAGTACTGGCACTTAAGTGACCCACCATCAAAATTAGTCAAGCATAAAACCGTACTTTATAGTGTAATGCAAACATAACGCCTCACATTTGAAAAAGTGATTTCACCCAGAATTATAACTCAATAGCAGCCCGTCCCCACTTCGCACGGCAGGACAAATTTCTATTTTTTTTATGATACAGCGTAGCCTAAGTTCATCGGCGATAATATCTGCTTGTAATGGTAAAATAATGGTAAAATAAATAATACAAACAAACACACAAACAATTAAATCAACATTACGGTGTAAATGATACACTGACATCACCTCCACCTCCCGGGTGTATTTGTATTTTGAAATCTTCCAGGAAGCCATCGAAAAACCTGTACCATAAAATTTTAACTCGGCTTGGCCGTTTAGAAGTTATGTGAAATAGGTAAGTACGGAAGGATAAGATTTACTACCCGGTGTCCCATGTGACTTAAGAATTGTAACGCTTTAAAAAATAGCCCATGTTCATCAAAGACAATGTTGTTGGCTTCTAATGGTAAAAAACAACGCTATTCAATACAAACAAACTACAAATAAAATATTTTCTCTTTATTATTAGTATTGATTGTGGAAGTTCTATTACCCAAGCGAAGCCGAGTCAGGTCACTAGTGTGATATAAAATCACTCGGTATCGTCAGATAGCACACCGCTTTCGCGTCTTAATAGTTTCCGAGTGTAGCTAGGTAGGTATTTTGTTCAGAATGAAAGTTTTAATTAGATTTAATTTTGTGGATGTTCATGGATGGATGGACATGGATTGTTCGATTTTAATAGTTCAAAAAGTAATCTCTAGGCACTGTAACAGTCTTGAATACGAAACGAATTATTTTGACAAGGATTAATATGAAGGTATTGACATCGAATGCTGTTTTTCTTAACTTTTATTAATTAAAATATAATAAAGTAGATATAGTGCCGTAACTATAATAGTTAGAGATAACATGGTGTCACGTATTTTTTTTTCAGATATTAATACGTTATTTAATGTCCTATCTTCTATCTTTAGCAGTTTATGAAACGCATGCGATGAAAGACATTTCGTAAGTTACTTTTTTCACTTTGTATTACATTATTGAAGTTTTAGTATGAATCTCTTACTTTTTTAGATACGGATATAGCTCATAATCATCAGGGATAATGTCGGCTCCTAGTGCTGAAAGAATTTTTCAAACCATCCCAGCAGTTTCGGAGCCTATTCAATTCATATAAACAAACAATCCAACCGTGGCCCGGGCTCCTTTGCAGAATAGACCATCTGCCTGCCAGACAGGCAGCTTGTAAAAGGCGAGCATAGGACTATCTTTACTAACACCGTGACATTTGACTAGGTGGTAGAGTTAATATGGATACTAATACATAGACGTAGTAATAGACTTAGTTTCTAACATATAAAAGATCCTGTTCGCTGTGAAAGTTCATTAATTTCCATTCTCTTATGATATTATTTTAGTTACCACTAGAATGCTATCACACTAACTCCGATATTTTACTAATACAACCAAAATGGCGTCAAGTTTGGACAGGTGATAGAGGTGTTTGATGCGTAACTTGCGGAGCAATGCAACCGCCATACGATACAAAAATTTTGAAATTTCAAACGTTTGTCGCACGTTGTAACTATAATTAGGCTCAAATTTGTTTGTATGTTTTATTACTCTACTATTAAAAGTTACTTGAATAGAAGATTTTTCTATGTAAGTAATGCTTTTAATTTAGCAATAAATTTTAATTGTTTTGTGTGTTAGTAGTATTACTTTATGTACCTTTTGTCATACAAAAATAAGAAATAGTCCCACAATTTTCCTTGTATGGGTACATCATACTGCACACTCAACGCAAGACACATTACATGAGTGCTGAAGTGTTATGTTCTATATCATAAATATTCGATATTATGATGAGTAACGAGTAATGTTTCCGGGTGATACTACTCTAGCAATTGTGATATGTAATGTTTCATAACACTTTTGTCAAGCGCGACACGGATTTACAAGTAGGCAAATGAGGTTTAAAAAGAAAGAGACGTTAATATAAACCTCACCAGTCAGGAGTGTTTTGTGTCATATGACAAACATTTAAAAAAATGGGTGAGAACACTTATGTTCAAGCGTGAGAAATTATATCTACTCGAAAAAATAATTAAGAAATCTGTAACAAAAATTGTATAAATAGCCCTTGATCACGTGTTTGAATGTGGAAACATGTCTCTGAGGCAGGCAACTTCATGGTGTTACTCCACCAGACACAGATTTTGTTACAGATTTCTTAATTATTTTTTCGATTATTACTATTTAATCCGAGGTGTTACTTTTGCGTAACAGATGCGCGCGCATCTTAAAATTTTGCTCTCCACTGCTATTTCACACTGTGATTTCTATGTGACGGATCTTAAAATTTCACGCTCATGACGTTTTTGTTCATATTTTTTTCATAACGCTCCTAAAGAAGTATAACTTCAGAAAACGTGATTTTATTTAGCAAATCTTTTAAACATAATCACTATTGTTATTTTTTTTAATATGTCACTCAAAAGTTATTTTAATGTATTATATCTACACTAATTTTAATAATTGTGAAAGTCTGTCTGGTCGTACACTCTTTTACAGCTACGCCTTCAGACCGATTTTGATGAAATTTGATATCCACGTATTTTTAAAACGAATATATTCCATGATTGCTAGGTAAGAATATGTATTAAATACATACCAACATACGTGTATATCTTTACGCCAACTCCCTTACGGGATAGGCACTCACAAGTGTCAAATCTCCCTATTCTTGCAGACCTTTTATATCTTCCTCCACATTCATTACCCTTTTCATACAAAGTACCTCAGTGGATAACAAAACTTTGCTCTGTACATATTTTGTATTAATAAATTTGTTTTAAAATTCACACTTCCATCCACATCTAAAATAATATCTCCACATATATTATAAATGCTAAAGTCTGATTTAATCTCTGGTACGTTTTCTTGGCCAAAACCACGGTACCAGTTTTGATGAAATTTGATATGCATTTAGTAGAAAATTCGAGTTTAAATATAGGCTACATTTTTAAAATCAACCCTCACAGTACTACTAAATTTTATAGCAGGGGTTAAATTTTGTATGAAAATATTTTCACTTACTATTCAGTTAGCAGCTTAAAAACTTATAGTTTTTAGTGTATTTTTTTAATACTAGGTACAGTTAATTTACTGTTCAAATATTATTTACTGTGCGAGAGTGACAAAATAATTATATTATGGACAAGCTAGCAAATTCATATAATAAGCTTGCAGTTTAGGTTTTAGTAATCATAACTGGCAATGCAGATTTCCAGTTTGGTAATATATAATATAATCATTATATATTATAATAATAGTACTCCGTTAGGAGTACTATTGCTCTATGGAAAGTAGGTGGTGCAGTAATTTTAAAATGTTTATACTGACGGGGACTTGCATACCTTTTTAAATTTTAAAATCGTAATAATATTGTGACTTAATAAGTTTGCAAGTTTCCTTATTAGGTTCTTTTTAGGGGCTCCCTACTTGTGACATTTGAAATTCATTGGAGCTTGTTGCAGCATTTACTCCATAGTCCATATCTACACTAATGTATTTAGTTAAGATATGAATTAGTAAAATATTATATTGACCTACTTCCAAAAACTTTAACTAACATTATTTATGTTGATAACCTTATATTCAATGCTAAGGTGCTATATATCTGTTATGTACTTTTATTTAAGCGGTGGTGCAGCATTTTTTTAATTTTTTTTTGTAATAATTTTATTATTGATCTTTGAAAATATTTAAAAGTCGATGGGACTGACAGTGCCAAGTTATACATAATATTGTAATGGTTAACAAGTAAATTTCATATCGCGTACAAAACAATCTGACCACAATGACTTTTTTATTATATTTTGAAAAGGCAACACATAAAACTTGCAAGTTGCGAAATGTGAGTCATTCAATTCAATGAGTGAATGAGTTAGCGAATGGAAATAATGTACATTTTGATTTTTGTCGAATAGAGAATATGGCGGTGCTAGACAGGATGTGCAGGAGCTGATGAATTTCGCGATAAGGATTAAAAATATCTGTCGCACATTTGTTAGTTTAGATTTTGCTAAATATTTCAATAAACGGAATTCTAAGAGTGTTTGTTACAATTTCTATGATTTAGAATAAGTTTAAAGTACCAAGTTGCGATGAAAACCATTACTTCATTGGTGGTGTAAAAATAATTGTGATAAATATAGCCACATTATTTCAGGTAAATTTGTTTAAATATTTATGACATTTAAAGATTAAGCATGCTGAATGTTGTTTATTACAAAAGTAATCCAATTTTAGCATTTGTCATTCAAGTTCAGTTGTGCCTTGTTCTATTTCATCAAAGATCCCGTGAATTTTTTAACCACTCTGATGATATTTTCAAATTTTGAATACCTACATTTTAACCTTGATAAATGATTTGCACCTGACCGAGTCGATGTAAGGTTTTTGAAGAATCTTTGTCCTAAATCACGTGTAGGGTAAATCGTTTTTATGGGGTCAATAACTCCTTATTAAACCCATTTTATTTTTACACGATCATCGGTAACGTGATAAGAGTTTTCCTTAGAACTGTGTTTATTTCTTTTTGTTGGGGACGTTTATTGCAAGGCCTGCAGTGTATATTGTTTCTCGGTAGAGATTTTACGATCTATTTAAAAGTTTGGGTGTATATTTGCATGTGCAATATGGTTTTATTGCATTACCTGATGATCTGTAGGTACAGATGAACGCGACGAGATGAAGGGCGAGGGGAGGGGACAGGTGGGGCGGGGGCTCGTCCGGCAGTCAGCTGTGCGAGTGTCATGTTGTCGCGACGGCCGTTGCGTCGTGGGAAGTGCCCTAAATTACGTCCCCTACATTGAATCTGCAAATTTTTATATTGTTGAGATTAATGACCTACATTATACTTAAATTCTGTTGTAACTTTTTGTAATATTATGTTTAAGTTATAATTTTTGGATTGGCTTCCTAAAACCAGTTTTCTTCAGTATGGAACAGTGTAGATTTAAATAACTATTTCGTATACTTATCTTATCAATTTTGGTCAAATATTTCATACATATTTTAAAATTCTGGCTAACTCAAGTAAGTAGCATGAAATATGTCCCACCATCAATTATTAAATATTAGTATCTGATATACCTACTACCAATTGAAAGGGAAGACATTTCAAACTTTGTCCAATCTTAACTCATTTTTTGTCGTGTTTTTGGCTCAAAAGGGTTTTTTTATATAGGGGTAACAAGCTCCTGTCTTGTAGAAGTTTAGGATTTATGTTTATGAAACTAAATATATAAACTGCAAAACGCCTAAGCTTGAAAATCTACAATATGCATGCTAAATAGCCTGACAAAGGTGTCTTAAATAACCTAAAGGCCTAGTTTTAATTTGTTCTATAAAAGACTATAGTTTTTCAAGAAAGCAAACATTTTATTTTTAATACAGTAGCTACTTCCTTTTTATATTATTGGAGAGCAGTAGAGATGTACATCTTCTGATACTTACAAATACAAGTCACTTATAGATATCAAATGTAGTTATTTTATATAATTACCGTTGTAAATAGTGTCTAGTTTTTAGTTCATTGTTAACACCCTTTTTAGAAAGCCCATCTGCACTTCTTGGCAGATTCTTTATAAAAAAATTGTAGGGTTGGTAGGCAAACAAGTAGACCTCCTTTGTCCTTGATAGAAGGAAATGAAATGAGCTGTTATTTAAAGACACTAAAGTAATCTTTGTGATTAATAATGTCTTCTGTTGTAATTAAGAAATGAGTTACTTAGCATTTAATATTAATTTATAATAATAGGTTTTAGAAACATTTATTTTGTGATAGGGCTTCAAAAACTTTCTGCTTTTTTTTTTACAAGAATTCTTAATTAAACATCTGGTCTGATATACAATTTGTGTGAATATTTATTACTTCCAGTTTTTTCTATGTTATAGGAACATTAGTGCCATTGATAACGACACAATTAAATGCGTATGAGTTGAAATGGTGTAAATTTTACACCATAATTTAAGATAAATTTCTTTTATTTGTCTCATAGTTAAAAAAGCCTTATTAAGCATTTCTCACTATACCAGTTAAGTCGTAGTGAATGTTATTGTTAAGAATTGTATGCTTAGCCTTAACCATTGTTATGTAACCAACAGTTATCACTAAAGTTCCTTTATGACTTTTTGCCATACTGTGTCGATAAATGCAATACCATAGCTTGTATTGCAATTATTTAATCAATGTTTGATTGGAATTGCATATGTAAAGAGAGTTGTTTTGAAAAATGAAATATTCCACTCATTTACAAAAAGATATATGTAGATGTATATCTACATTGAAACCGATACTACTACATTATATTTGAATGTAAATTAGGTTTTAACGTTATAAAATGTTTGCTTTTGATCGAGTCTATAATCGAAATTATTAACTGAATTATAAATTTTAATTTTATTTGTAATAAGAACATTGAATATTTAGGTGTCTTTATTGTAGTATTTGTTGAAAACTAAATAAATATGTACCTACAACTAGTAAACTTTCGAAATTAAGGTTATTTTTAATACTAGTAAAAAAAGTAAACTAGAATTCCATTTCTAATGAAAATTGCAAGCAAGTAACCATCACCTATACTGCCTATACACACATTAAATGTTACTGGTGCATCAAATTTATGACTGCAATTTCAGTCTACTAGCTACTCTACCCTCTTGCATGGAACACTAAGATGGCACTGACGCTGTAGTTGTCAGTAGTAGTTAAGATGGTGGTATAATGTAGACAAACTGCTAACCTAACTAACAACAGTATACAACATTTTGTGTTGCCTGTAATGTTATTTGATTAGGTTTTTTAAATGTAAATTTATTTAATCTTTACATAAAAACACATTTTAAATTTTAGTGACATTGAGCTTTGTGTTTCAGAAAATATTTGGGGTCATGGCTACGCTGATTCAAGAAAATGGTATTAAAGGACTTAGTAAAACAACCCATGGAGTTTCTAACCATGGAATTCCTGCACATAGTGTTCCTAGTCATATGGTGCCCGACCACGAGTATTGTGAAACTAGCAAACCAGAGCCAATACAGCAGCCATGCCTTGAGTCTGGGGACATAACGGACTCACAACCTAACGCACAAGATGAGGAGGAAGAAGAAACGCCAGAAATAGATATAATGATAAACAATGTAGTGTGCAGTTTTAGTGTTAAGTGTCACTTGAACTTGAGACAGATTGCTTTAAATGGTGTAAATGTTGAATTTCGTCGCGAGAACGGGATGGTTACTATGAAATTGCGTCGTCCGTATACGACAGCATCTATATGGTCCTCGGGTCGAATCACATGCACAGGTGCCACCAGTGAAGAGCAAGCAAAAGTTGCAGCACGCAGATACGCGCGTGCATTACAGAAGCTCGGCTTTCAAGTTCGATTTCGCAATTTCCGTGTAGTCAATGTTTTAGGAACTTGTCGAATGCCATTTGGTATAAGAATTATAGCATTTTCTAAGAGATATAAGGAGGCAGAGTAAGTATTTTTATCTCTTTATTTAATTTATTTTATTGTATAGCCAAATATACCAAGAAGTTAACAATTAGAACCATAACTCTAAATAGTCAACCTTACTACGAGAGCTGAATTTCAAAGGTAGTGGTTCAGTATCTTTATTTTTTTAGGTTTGAAACTCAGTATTTGATACTTTGTTATATTAGCACCACTAAACTTTTTTTTGTTATAATAACAATAAAATATGGTACAAATGTATTTAGATCCCACAATGTAAGGTAGCATTTTTTGATACATTATGCATACATTGACACAATCTTAATATATGTAAATTACTTTTCATGTTATGTTATGTTTTCATGTCATGTTGTCCGCGATGGACTCCTAAACTACTTAACTAATTTCAATAAAATTTGCACACCTTGTGCAGATTGGTACAATTTGAAAGGTAGGATAGCTTACATCTCAATTTATGATAAAAAAAATTACCATCCGAGTGAAGCATAGCAGCTAGTGAAGTTATAAGTATTTTAAAGAAAAAATGGTTAAGTTTGGCAAAGATTTTTCTTTGTTTATTATTAGTAAGTTAGTAGTAGCATTTTTTTTTTAAAAGATGCATCATTGACATAGGAAGGCTTGGGTTCAGTTCTTTACAGTTAAACATAATTAATTGATGTTCACATGCCACTGTAATTTTTAAAGTAATGCAATAATATGTGCTTGTCTTGTAAGACGCTGACTATGTTTTTGCATTGTTATTTAAAACATTGTGAGGCAGCAGTATTTTTTGTATTCTGTTTGATCCTTCTCAATGTTTTGGTTTGTGGTATACTTGTTTTCAAGTTATCTACTGTAGTATATTTTCCTAATAATTCATATTTTTACTTATGTGGATCAGTTACCAGTGTTGGGATTGATTTCATGAGGTCCCGGGTTCGATTGCCTGGACAGCCAACAAAAAGAAAATATGGTTTTTCTAATTTTCTAATAAACAAAAATGTTGCTCGGGATTGGATGTGTGCCAGGTTTGGTGATAGGATTGCCACCTATCACACTGTGGGACTTAGTGTCTTAGCTTATCATGGGTGCTTTTGTTATGCCTCTGCCTTCCTATTCAGGGACATGGGCGTTTTTCGTTTTTTTAAATTATATAGTTAACTACGCAAAACATGCTGAGAGTACATAAACATATTTTATTTTTGGTAGGTACGTTTATTATGATGTAGTTGCTGTAATTATTTAATATTTCTATAGTTTTTAATTTTTTTATGATTTAATTATGATATGTATCTCTTGTGGGAACTCATTTCTCATTTGACATATTTCTGCACCCCCACAATCATTTCCACTCTGCCTGCCTGCTGGCTGACTGGTACGGAATGCTGTATGGTTTTAAGTCATATTTTGTACAGTATTTGTGCATGCATAAATAAATAAACATATTAAAAAAAAACATTTGCACACATGTATATGATCAGGTTTTGTTATACATTGGGGTTAGAATCATTGCAAAATAAAGAAAGAAAGACATACAGGGCTGTGGTGTATTTTGTTTAAAAGGTGACATTATTGAGGTGGTTCATAGTTACATTTCTTATATATTTTGGTGTTGGTTATTAAACACTTAATTTTAGAGTTATATCCATAAGTAAAAAAAAAAAGTATCCATAATGATTTCAAAATCTTCTCCAATCTTGGCGTTACTACCCTAAGAACCCTTTTTCATTTCGTCAACTTAATTGTCGTAGGATGTACTTTATGGCTTTTTATGAAACATTTTTTTCCAATTTCTGCATTCATACTAGTCTACAGTAGCAACTTATGTATGTTTTTTTGTGTATCTTTAACTTAAGCTGAAACTGACTGCTTCTTTTCTGCTTTCGTCTTTAAGATTAAACTATTAAACTATTATTGTTAAACTATTAACCAAATCACAATGTGGGACCTAGTGTCTTCAGTTGTGGGTACCCTGATGGCATATGATATGATGGCCATATTATGGGCATATGAAGATACTTTTAAGTGTTTACCTCGAAAAGCGCTTGCCAGATAATAATCGAATTTAAGTGAGACTAAAGTAGAAGAAAACAGCTTTAAAAAAGAAACATTAAAAATTGGTGCATCTTAAAAAAAACTAGTGGACCATAACTAGACTTGGGCAAAATGTAATCAGATTGATCATTAAGGATTGGGATTACATAGTGTAATCTTCAATCATGATTACACATTAAAAAAAGAAATTAATCAAGAAAGTAATAATTGTACAGGTGGTAGATATTAATGACTATTACCTACCTAGTTTGTAATCATAATTACGTTTTTTTTTTACTTGTTTAGATTGCATGATCAAAGCATATTAACTACATTTTGAAATCGAAAAATAAAATAATTATATAATTAATAATACATATCTTCACGCTAAGTCCCTTATGTTGTAGGTGGAGAGTATCAAGTGTCAGACCTCACGATCCTGACAAACCTGTCTAGCTTCCTTCACATTTATTACCCTTTTCATACAAATACATTATTAATTATATCATTACATAATCTTACATGTTTTAACATGTTTTAAAGTAACCGAGATACATACAAATGTGTAGTCCTGTTCAGTCAAATAAAAAGTTAAGTTTAGATTGACTTTTATGTGTGTTATGGTCACAGTTCGGTGTTATCAACTCTCCGCCTACCACATAAGGGACTTAGCGTGAAGATATGTATTATTAATTATATAATTATTTTATTTTTCGATTTCAAAATGTAGTTAATATTCTTTGATCATGCAATCTAAACAAGTAAAAAAAAACGTAATTAAGATTACAAACTAGGTAATAGTCATTAATATCTACCACCTGTACAATTATTACTTTCTTGATTAATTTCTTTTTTTTAATGTGTAATCATGATTGAAGATTACACTATGTAATCGCAATCCTTAATGATTAATCTGATTACATTTTGCCCAAGTCTGGTTATGGTCCACTAGTTTTTTTTAAGATGCACCAATTTTTAATGTTTCTTTTTTAAAGCTGTTTTCTTCTACTTTAGTCTCACTTAAATTTGATTATTATCTGGCAAGCGCTTTTCGAGGTAAACACTTAAAAGTATCTTCATGCCCATAATATGGCCATCATATCATATTATGCCATCAGGGTACCCACAACTGAAGACACTAGGTCCCACATTGTGATTTGTGAAAAGCCTATCGCAAATTTTGCACATACCCAATCCTAGAGAAGATGGTTTTTATTACAAAATTAATAAACAATTTCTTTTTATTACTTCTCCTGGGGATCAAACCTGGGACCTCATGAGGTCAAGTCTTTCACCGTGGAGCTTAACACTTACACATATTTAAGAGATTACATTCATTATGTTCTATTATGGATACAAGGCAAACTAAAAATAGTTTTTGCAGTTTTATTGTGTGTAAAGTAGTGTGTCTAAAGTTAGTCTCATTATATCAATGTTATTAAGTAGGTAGTTATAATGCTTCTTCATTGATACCAATACATAAAACGACACTTGTTGACAACACTTCTCATGACATGTCATGTTCCTCTCCGTTTATAGGGTAGAACAGGGGCGGGCAAAGTACGGCCCGCGGGCCGGATCCGGCCCTTGAGAGGTTTTAATCCGGCCCGCCGAGGGTTTTTTTTAGAAAAAATATGATCCTATTGAAAAATGACTACTAAAATTTGAACAATTAAAATACTTAAGACTTAAAATACTTTAAGTCTTATGTTGTCTTTATACAACGTTTTATAATCGTAATATTTACTGTTATTTTTAGGTGTTGTAATAAACCGGCCCGCCTCAAGATTAATTATAATTTACTGGCCCGCCACTAGATCTTTTTTTAACTTACCGGCCCGCTGTCAAAAGAGTTTGCCCACCCCTGGGGTAGAAAGTACATTCGCACAATAAGCAAGGTCAAGTTCATGTCCAAATTAACATCTATGATGTCTATATATTACCCACGGTTGTTGTCAGTTACCATCAGGATATTAACATGCATGTTTATTCCTTTATTAACAAAAAAATATTATTATACAGCGGACCCGACAGACATTGTGATGTACACATGACTTTATTTCGACAATTTCATTGAAATTGAAATGACGTTTTACTTATTAAATTATTTCAAATAAGACAAATATACTATAAGACAAAAAACCGAAATATTATTCTCAAACTGATCTTAGCGCCAACTGTCGGGATAAAGTAAAGTTTGATGCTTCCATAGCCCAGTCTGCCAGATGTAAAACATTCAAAAATCAATGACTACTTACAAATAAAAATAGAATAATTAAAAAACATTTTCTAGTGGACCAAATTGTGAATGTAAATCATTCTGGTGTCCCTTTGAACATACACAAAAATTTCATTAAAATCGCTCCAGTCCTTAAGGAGTTCAGTGACATACACACAGACAAGAAATAGAGTAAAGATATATGTTTTGAATTTTTTTAAATATATTTTTTGTGCTTTTTTTCAGCTACGAACCAGAACTTCACCCAGGTGTAACATATAAGCTGTATAACCCTAAGGCCACATTAAAGATATTTTCCACGGGCGGGGTAACTATTACAGGTAAGAGAGAGAGATAAACTTTTGGGCACTAATTTTTGGGCAATAATTCGACACGTCACAACTACCCATGGATGTTTGCGCCATGTTACGCAATAATGGCCCAATCTTATCATGTGTATATTGTTAGTGATTCTGACCGTTCCAGTAGCGTTATTATTATTAGTATTAAATAGTATGGGTCAAAGAATCCCGAGGATCACTGCGACCTTGACAGATCTATTGTGATCACGCCTCTTATTTATTACTAGCTGTTACCCGCGGCTTCGCCCGCGTAGTCTACTAATTTGATATTTAGCTCTCCAACACTGCTCGTTAAAATTTTAAGAAGAAATGTAGCCTATATATCGCTATCCAAAGTTTCATCTATTTTTTTGTAAATATTAAAATCAATTCAGCAATTTTGCCGTCAAAACTGAACATACACTTTCTCTTTTCTAATTTCACCAGATAAATTGTAGGAATACGTTATTGTGTTTACAGTTTTATCTGCACTTCGGCAAATCCTGTAAAATTAAATTAAGTAGTTTATCCTGTGAAATAAAATAAAATTAGTTATGGAAACCTCTAACAGATTTTTTTTCGAAATTGTAGAACTATACATATCCTCTCTGAGGTCTAACCGTCCGTCTTCGGAATTACTTCTTGAGATCTTGGGTTCTATTTCCGGTCCGGGCATCAACAAAAAACAAATAAAAAATGTGAAGTTTCAATTTTCTACTAAAAGTAACGCTGCCACTTGCCCGGGATTGGATAAATGCCCGGTTACAGTCAACTACCACATTGTGGCACTTAATGTCTTCGGCTAGTCGTGAGTGCTCTGGTTGTGCAGTTAGGCAGAACTAACCCTTCATTCTGTGATATGTTTGACCTTGCACAGAAAAATGTTTGAGAACATCTTGGCATAATGATGTGTCTACCTACTCCAAACGACGTCATTTGAAAACAATCATTGCATTTGCGCATATTGCTAAAAATCTTCGAAATTCATCAGAATTGCACAATAAAAAAAAAATATCGGCTCAGCTGTTTCACTAAGCAAAAGTAATTAACACAACCCTGCGTTTCATCTTTGAATTTTAAAGGATCACACTGTAGACATTTTTTAATAATTTTTCCAATTAATATCAAAGGAGGATTTTTATACTGTAACATATGGTCATAATAGAATCATGGATTAAAAAAAAACATTCCTATTAAACCTTCTGAAAATGATTCTGCTTTGAGCTTGACGCTGAGCGCTAGCCGAACTTCTCCCTTGCGTCTGTGTAAATATCTCCAAATCCCTCAAATACACTTAACGGTCAGCCTGTTCCGCAAGTCTGTTGAGTCTGAGTATGGAGTGACCATTGTCGAATGCTAGCAAGTGATCATAATCCACAAAAACACTATTCTTGCCAACATTTTTTTAGAGTTTCCTTCGACTTCCCCAGGATTTCATCATCAGATCCTCACCTGGTGACCATGGGACCACCTCTGAAATATACCCTTTCAAACAAAAAACGATTTTCCATACGAACATTCAATACCTCTTTTTACCCATTCTCCTACATTTTTTAGTGATAAAAAGAAGCCTATATTCTTTCGTTTATCAGATAGTGTTTTAATACATAGTTTCACTGTTACAGCTTTGAAAATGGCGAATTTACACATGATCAGTCATCCCCTCTTTTTACCCACTCTACCTCTTTTTTTGCTATAAAAAGTAGCCTATGTTCTTTCGTTTATCATAAAGTGTCTAAATACAAAATTTCACTGTTACAACTTTAAAAATGACAAATTTCCATATGAACATTCATCCCTCTTTTTACCCATTCTCCCCTATTTTTTTGCAACAAAAAGTAGCCTATGTTGTTCCCCAGAGTCTATCCTATCTCTGTACCAAATTTCATCAAAATTGGTTCATTGGTTTAGGCGTGAAAGAGTAACAGACAGACAGACAGAGTTACTTTCGCATTTATAACATTAGTAGGGAAGTAGGGATTTTTATTTATTTATGTAAGTATATCATCATTTCTTTGTGTGTTTTTCGTGAATGATAAACTGATGTACGTGGTTCATTGTTATGGACTTATGGTAAAAATTACTGTTAAATATTTTTTCTACGCAAATTGTGCCACCCCCGTTCACCCTCATTGGGGTTGATTTTCAAAAAACGCTTAGACATGTATCCCATAATTTGTATTGCAGAGCATTATTTCAGTGTCACGCAAAATATTTCAATAGAATTAAATTTCCCATACAAACTTAGCCACCCCCTTTAACCCCCAATGGGGGTGAATTTCGAAAAATCCTGAACTACGTGTTTCATCATTTGTACTAAAAAGCATTAATTCAAAGTGCCAGCCGGCCAGCCGGTACCGCCGCAACCGCGATGTCCCTATATTTTAAACCTGTAATATCTCCGAAACTAGTAGTTTAATTTACATTCTGTAAAGGGCTATATTGTTCTATATTAAATGTAAAATTTATTTAAGATACTTAATTAGATAAGGATTAATGCTGTATTGCTTTAAATCGCTTCTTAAATAAGCCATTATTTTTCGTAAAAAGTAAAGGATTAAAATTGGTTATTGTAAGTTATCCCTAAGAGATAAACATGTACCATCGCGAACTTTGTTGTAGACCTTTTTTAGGTAAACAATGCTTAGTACATTATTTTGATCTATCTCGTAGAATTAAGCCAGCGTTTGCAATGCAAGCGCAAAAAAATATGTTTATTTACGACTTCACATTAGAAATCTTGAAATTATCAGTAGTTCTCTACTATATGAAGCATGTTATTATACATATAAACCTTCCTCTTGAATCACTCTACCTATTTAAAAAAACCGCATTAAAATCCGTTGCGTAGTTTTAAAGATATACCTAAGCATACATACATACAGGCAGACGCGGAAAGCGACTTTGCTTTATACTATGTATATAGAAGCTTACATAAGTTCCGCAAGGCCGGCAGTCACTAGGAACTGTACAATGCATTTGGGACTTATCAACTTAATATATTGGGGGTTAATTATGTGCCCACCCAGAAGTCTACTCCTTACTTGGTTAAGTGCTGGGCACTCACAGAGTATATGTATTTCCAGTAGGGTTACTCTTGAATCTCGATTTCATGAAAATTGGAAATTGGAATCGGATATGTCATTTTAGGTACTCTGGGATAAAGTACTAGCAGATTATTAAAGTTTAGTTCCAAAAAATCAACGGATCCGTTAAAATAATTTATAGTTTATTGTAAACTAAATGTTAATAATCCACTAACACTGTGTTTAAAAGTACCAAAAATGGCATATTCAATTCCAATTTCCAATTTTCATGAAATCGAGATTCAAGAGTAGCCCTTTTGCCTTTTCGTTAATCACAGGAGCATAATGTTGTATTCTTTTGAAAAATTGGAAATTAATTCCATCAGCATTCTTCTATGAATATATTGTACGCCAGGAAGTGTCTGTTTCACGAGAAATTTCAATCAATTTTATGCACTTTCTGACTGTGTTTTCCCCAAAATTTATTATGGGATTATTGAAGAGTAAATTAGAAATTATATATCTATCTATATCTTAAATGAGAGATAAATTAATGTACTCTGCAAGGTTTTCTGACTCAGTAATCCCTCTCGCGGTATGGATGTCTTTGGGCAAAAGTAAGCCCTCTATTAGAGTGCGCGTTCGGTCTGTGGTTAGTATTAGTGATGTGCTGGTTACCGTATTCATATCCGCGGATATCCGAAAGAAAGTAAAGATCCGTATTTCCCTATCCGATAGTAGCTCTAATATGTATTTACACTGCACATACATGAATTTTAATCACATAATATTGTTGTTCAATAATAAAAGAATAAGAATAACTCTCAAATACTCAGTCTGACAAAAGCTCGATGTTTGCCGTTTAAAATATTCTCTTTTAGTAGAAGGAGAAAGATTGTGGAAAAGCTGAAGCTGAAGATGATAGACTATAGACGTCATAGATGTTATAGGTGCATGTAACGGTTATTTTTAACATGACATTGTCATTATGACGCGGGTGGCAAGAAGAGCTGAACAATCTACCACCAGTGGTCATGTTTTTGACTTTTGTTCACTTCTTACGATCTGCTAGGCAGAGAGGCAGATGGTCTACTCTACTCGGCGGACCAGGACCAACACGGGGAATATACTAACTGTAATGTTTGGGAAACTTAATTAACAAAGGTTTTTACAAGATTGCAGAATATCTAGATGATAATAATGCTTGGGATTGAATATTCCTCATAATAATTTCTTGCAAGTAGAGGTCCACCACTTTGCCTATTAATGCCACCATGACAGTCTCTTGTTCCGGTCCAGAGGATAGGGTAGCCGGTAAACTTACACAGTGGTTTTAATAATATGGCTACAATACAACAGCGCACCTACGACATCTTTGGTGCCTTTAGGCAACGGTTATCTTATACCATCAGAAGAACCATGTGCTTGTTAGTTATCTATGTATTATATTTGCTATCTCCTGGGACCAACAGAAATACAATGGAGATAGCAAATATAACACTCGTCATTTAACAGCGATCCGATTTACACTTTATTCAGTGATCATCACTAAAAAGATACTGAATAGCTTAAAAAAAGTTGATAGATTTTTTTTTTATTAAAGTAGATTTACCAGTTTCCACACAAAGTTTGCCCGGGAACTAACAAACGCTACACAATTCTTAGACTTCTTGAATCAATCAATGCTTTTCCCTGAAATCGAATGTGTATCTTTCACTTTATTTTCGAAACATATTTACAAAAAAATAAAAGGAAAGTAACCCCCTTGGAAAGTATATGTATTATTTTTATGCACTAAAACTGTCTCAGTGATATGAAAATAATTTAAAGTGTTTTCTGTGTATTTTATGTGAATGGAATATGATAATCCTATTGATACTACAAATGCGAAAGTTTGTATGTTTCTTTGTTTGGTACTTCTTTACCCAAAAACTGCTGAACCGATTCTGATAAAATATTTACATAATTATATTATAAAATAATAAAATAATTACACACACACATAGAGTGGTAGGACAGTTTTTATCCCGAAATTTTTTTTCTGTGGGACCATCAACCGCTCGAGTAACACCGCGGGGAACAGCTAGTACCACATATTTTTTTGTATGCAATGCACGTATGAAACACTTGTTTATAAAATTTTGAAGCAAAAATATTTGATGTCCACAGTGAATTGCAAAAAATAGCCGAATTATTTTTTGAAATTCAGGGTTTATAAAATTTTAAACCAAAGATATTTGATGTCCACAGTGAATTGCAAAAAATAGCCTAATTATTTTTTGCAATTCAGGGTTTATAAAATTTTGAAGCAAAGATATTTGATGTCCACAGTGAATTGCAAAAAATAGCCGGATTATCTTTTGCAATTCAGGCAAAACACACACTCGGTACACATTGTAGAATTTGTATCATAATTTTGATATTTTTAATTTTTTTTGAACAGTCATTGTTTTAGCCTAATCCAACCTTAACTCTTTTCATTTGTAGGTTTTTTTTAAAATAATCGATTCGAAACAGATAAAGTTTTTGTATAGTTCACAGTGTAAAAGATTGTCAAAATAGAAAAAGAATTTGGATTACCGTCATAAATATAACAGTGATACGCTTTTTTTTAAGAGGTAGGCAGAAGCACAACCAGGACAACCACGACTAGCCGAAGACACTAAGTCCCGCAATGTAATAGGTGGCAAGCCTACCGCCAACCGGGCACATATCCAATCCCGAGCAACATTTTTTTATTAGAAAATTTGAAAAACCCAATTTTCTTTTTGTTCCCCGACCCGAGAAACGAACCCGGAACCTAATACAGTCAAGTCCAACAACTGAATCGCTAGACCATAGAGGCGACGCATTTTTTAAATATATTTAATTTAGTAAGTGTCCATATAAGTCCATATAATAAGTATTTGGCATTAAGACATTTTATAAAAAAATAATTTAACAATTACTGTATAATATTTATGCTTGTTTCGCTCGAGGTGAATTTGGTCCATGTCCTTTTTAACAAATGATTATTGGTCCTTTGAAAGTTTTATGATTGCACTCGCTGTAGAATTTTCGTCCGGGGCGTTATTTGTAATACCTAAATCCAGCACTGGCTTTCATGGTGTACAGAAAACGTTGGTCACCTTGAAGTTTGTGACGCACCATTCGTGTGAAACTACAATTAATTATAATTTAAAAGGTTTTTTTAACATTATGAATTTTAACATAATATAATCTACAAAGAACATTTATAAACACAAGTAGGTTATGCATGTTAAATATGTGTAATCTTTTAATACATTTTCGTTGAAACATTTAATAAAAAAAGAAAGTACTATCGATGTGAACCATAAGTATAATGTTTTAATTAATTACAGTGTTATAAATTCTCTGGCATTTTTATTCGTTGATAAGACTTACCGTTTATACTTGCAAAAGTTAAACTGATGATATCTCTTCGTGTATAAAATTATATTGTCATAAGAGGATTCGATCCCGGTCGATTTTATATTCCCGGAATTTCGGGATTACCTACAGCTAATCTCGGGATCCCGGGATTTTATTGGTAAATTGTACTTTCTAAAAAGTGGTAAGAAAAAGACAGTTAAAAATAAATATATATTTTTTAAAGTATCTTTACGCCCATATCTCCGAAAAGGTTTGCAGAGGCACAACCAGAGCACCCACGACTAGACTAACACACTAAGTCCCACAATGTGATAGGTGGCAAGCCTATCGCCAACCGGGCACATATTCAACCCGGTCAACGTTAATTTTAGACTTTAACGTTAAAAATGTACATTTTCTAATGTTTTTGGTGTCCGACCCGGGGATCGAACCTGGGACCTCAAGAAGTCAAGTCCGACGCCGGACCGCTAGACTGTGGTCGCGATAAAAAAAATACAGGAGTTTTTATTTATTTTGATGGCAAGAGATAACCGCAGCCTATATAGATAGAATAGCCTAGATAGATAGAAAAGGACAACGACATACATCCATCATAAATGGTGATTTATGACGGATGTATGTCGTTGTCCTATGGCCAATAGGCTAAATATTATTTTAAGTTAAGGAACAGTGCGGCTCCCTTGATGGTAAGAAATAACCGCAGCCTATAAACACCATAGATGTAGGTGCGTCGCTGTTCCGTTGCCAGGATTTTAGGTCTATTTGCAAGTCTACCGGCTATTGTTGACGTTGTTATTATGGCGACAGGAATAGGTAAGGCGGTGGATCCCTACCAGGACAAGTTGCTGCACAGCATTACCACCAATGGTGGTGACTTGTTTCGCCTATGCTCGCCTCTTATGAGCAGCAGCGGGGCTATTCATTATCTTTTTAGTGATGATCACTGGGTAAAGTGTACATCAAATAGCTGTCAAATACCGTGTTTTGAACGGTGTGCTGAGAAACTAGCACCTTGTCAGATGTCACGGTGCTAGTGACGGTAAGCCTCTGCTCGCCTTCTACCAGCTGCCTGGCAGGAAGGCAGATGGTCCATTCTGTAAAGGAGCCCGGACTAATACGGGGAAAAGTATAAAGTGTAAAAAGAGTAAAAAGTGTAAAGCCGAAGCGCATAATCTAAGTAGTAGTAGGTAGGTACGCACTGTACACTGTTCCATACAATTAATGATTAACCTATCGTTTATCCCGGTTGTGCCTCACGTCCAAACGTAGGGACAGGTCTTCTTACTCTTACCATTACCATTTTGTTTAATTTTAAATATCTTATAAACTTAAAAGGACACACCATTGGTACTTATGCATACGATTTTTAGTCTGCGTATTTTCGTTTAGCGTTTAGGCCCGCTACATACTTTCTGAAATCCTTTACGGAATCCTGTATCGAAATTTCGAAAAAAAAATTTGACACACATTTTTTTTTTGAAATTCAGAATCTAAAGCATCTGTTGGACGGTGCTAGTCATTGAGTATACTTTTAAAACAAATTTGCTAGTACTGGGTCACTCAAAAATGGCAAATAATAACAATCAGTTATAAAATTATGTAATACATTTTTATATAGGTACAAATTAAAATGTAAAAAAGTATTATATTAAATTATGTATTTTATTAGTAATATTTAATGAAGGTTGCTAAATTTTATTTTAGTCGAAAATGTCGCCAGACACAGCCAAAACATGGTTAAATTGGCAACATTATCGCCATTCCATAGCGAACGTGTTTGGCGACTGATGCAAAATCTATAAAAGAATTACGTTCAGAATGTTTTTTTTTCTTGTTTACGCAATAGCGATAGCACTGGTCCGCTTCCGAAATCTCGAAACGGAGAAATTCCGTTAGTCAAGTTTTAGATCGTGTTTGACAGATCCATTGGATTGTTTGGATTCTCTGCGTTCTAAATTTTGTTATGGAATTTCGTTTCGAAAAAAACGCAACGCAACGCAACGAATCCAAACCAATCTGTGGCCCTGCCACGCACCTCAGAATTTAACTGGATTTTTATAGGGCGTCATTTTGTTTCGGAATTTGGAAACGGGATTCCGTAAGATAATTCCGAATGTATGTATAGGGCCTTACTGGTGGATACAGATTTTACAGAGTTTAGGCACATGTTACCCACATACTGCCGATATTAATAACCAATCCCAATCCAGAAATTGTTCTCCGAGATTGATATTTTGATCCATTTTGTGTTATCGCTTGCCAATAACATATCTGACAACAGGAGAAGATTGCACTTTAAATTCAGTCGATAAGAGATTTGGGAACGTTCGGGAGGGAAAAGATAACCACTAATCCATAATTAGAAAAAAATATTGGATTGGAGAATGTTTATTATCCATTAGATAGGAGATAGGCCGACGGATACGCAGCTATCCAGATTGCTTGAAATCCATCTTACGGCCAATGTTAATAATGTTTCTCTAAAGATGGATTTCCAGCAATCTAGATAGCTGCGTATCCGACGGCCTATCCTATACGTAATTTCCATACTTATCCTGTCCACAGATATGTTATTGGCAAGCGATAACATAAAAATAGATCAAAATATCAATCTTGGACAGCGAGTTTTGGATTAGGATTGATTATTAATATTGGCCGTTAAGCGATACATTACTAAAATTGGGCGATAATCTACCAGTTATTGCAAAATTAATTATTGCAAATTATTAATTATTTAATTGTCGTTATTTTCCTGCACTTTATTTGCTATGTCTAAAGCAAGGATATTTTATTTTTGAATTATATTAATGGTAATACCAAACAAACCGACTTCTCGCTCGCTATAACCTATTTACGATTTTTAAAGGACGTAGAGTCATCATGAAATTGATATGAGCTCATAGTAGGTAATCAAAATCATCTGAAACATACTATAAACAATTTGATATCGGCAGTCTGAATCATCATATATGTTGTTGAGATATTTGTTTGGTAAGGTTGGAAAGTTTGAGGAACTTTTGTCGTGGTTGTCTAGATTTTGGTAAAATGGGCGTGAAGATACGTTTTCAAAACTGTGACTGCCTAGATTTTGGTAAAATGGGCGTGAAGATACGTTTTCAAAATTGTGACTGCCTAGATTTTGGTAAAATGGGCGTGAAGATACTTTTTCAAAACTGTGACTACCTAGATTTTGGTAAAATGGGCGTGAAGATACTTTTTCAAAACTGTACCTAGATTTTGGTAAAATGGGCGTGAAGATACGTTTTCAAAACTGTGACTGCTTATATAAGCATGAAGCAATGATATTTTGAACGCCTTGTGTAGGTATTGAGACATATTACACATCATTTTGCTCTAGGAGCTCATAACAATTTGACGCTGACCATGTCACGCTATATGAAGTTGTGCCTTTGTCTACCCGTTCGGGGTTATGGGCTTGAAGAAGTTCCTTTTACATGTCTGTAAAGACGAGACTTACGTTAGAAGTTAT
>NJDD01000320.1:123213-138161 GCA_002245505.1 Calephelis nemesis
GTATTCTACTCAGTATTGGGGTGACTGTTGAATCTATATTTCATGGAAATTGAAATCGGATATGTCATTTTAGGTACCTATTCTTGAACACAGTACTACTACTAACTAGCGGATTATTAACATTTAGTTCTAAAATATTAGTGAATTTGCTAATGTTTTTTTATTAACTGAATGTTAATTGTTCGAAACTACTGTGTTAATACCTTAAATGAGATATCGGTTCCAATTTCCATTTTGCATGAAATCTAGTTTCAAAGGTAATCCTACAGAGGAACGGAACCAATACGAGAAAAAAATGCAATACCTCTACGCAGCAGACTGGCTACTTACATCTACCTATATTTATATAAGAAAGTGATTTTATTTATAACTCAAGAACGGCTCGGATTTAGCTGAAAATTGGTGGAGAAGCAGCTTAGAACCGGGAGAAGGACATAGGGTACATTTTACCCCATTCAACAACGAGGAAACTAGGAAAACAACATTTTAATTTTCCCTATAGAAACTAAACGGGCAAAACGAAGTTCGTTGGAATAGCTAGTTTAAAATAAACCAACAGAGCTTAATAAGCACTTTAAAATCAACTTGCACAGTCTATTAAAAGTTGATAGGTTTAGTGCTTATCCCGATTTGTCTATATGTATTTAAGCTCATTAAGCGTGCAGCTCTGTGTTGCTAATGGGAGAAACACTCAGTATATATATTTAATTTAGTATTTGGACGTCATAGCTGTTATAAAATATTTCTTACTAGCTGCGCCCCGCGGTTTCACCCGCGTAAGTCCCAATCCCGCGGGAACTCCAGGATAAAAAGTAGCCTATATGTTATTCTGGGTCTTCAGCTACCTACATACCAAATTTCATCGTAATCGGATTTGTAGTTTTTGCGTGAAAGAGTAACAAACATCCATACATCCATACATACAAACTTTCGCATTTATAATATTAGGATAATAATGCACTGTACCAAACATGAGGGATTTTATACTTCGACTCGCACTTGGACAATTTTCGCGAGCCTGTGTCCACATCTTTTTATTTTGGGTTAGATTTGCGACTGGCTAAGGTAATTGTTTATTGCGAAATTCTTACCAGTTAGTAACGACCATGCCGAGCAATTTAAAGCGAGCTCATATATCATAAGGCTTCTAAAAATAAGCTGTTCATCACCAGCCACCATTTTAACAATGCGCTGGTCCTTAATACTTACCATCCTCTTTTTAATGATCATGGTATTTAGGACCAGCTTAAAAGAGTTCTTTTTCCCTTATCATGATTTGCCTGTGATATATCTGAGCAATACTTTGTCTAAAATTATTACCTCTCGCAATCGCGGGCCCGCCGCCTCATCCTCTTCCTTCCCCGTGCTTCTTTCTTCTTTGTGCTGCCTATACGAGGAGGAATGATGCCTACGTGACGGTAGTAATCACATAAAGCCTTGGCTAGGGACCGTCCGGTTTTCATATCTGTACTTCGTTTAAAAAAATGTTTATTGATTCTTCATAGGTAGGACCGATTAGTAAACCTTGGAGTACTTTACCCCGCGTTTATTAATAAGGTTATTAATTAATAAGGCAGTGTATCTCAGTCCGGTTTTGATTTGATTAATTAAAAATATGACGCCGTCACGGTTTACATTTAACACCAGAGGCTTTATCATGAGTTGGTATAACGTTCGGTAAGTTACGTGTCGGAATCTATGACATGTTGGTCTAAAAATGTGTTTCCCTTAGTTACCAATAGAGGCGCTGTTCAAAGTTCTCATACAAACAATCTACAGAGACGGTAGCGAGTAAAGTAAACTTGACAAGCCGTAAACTCATGGTAAGGGCTCTGGTTTCCTTAATATTGACGATTTCTTGCTTTAAAAGGTTTACTTTTTTAATAAAGTTATACTTCTATTAGCGCGTTAGGAAAAAAAGATGAGGGTAAATTTTTACGATGCGCACGGACACCGTCACGAAAAACCGACATGATGAAGTTAGCTATAGATAACATTTTAGTTTTTCAAAAAAAGGTACCAACAAAGTAAAAGTAAGGACATCTACGTATGTTTGCGTGAGAACTGACAACTGTATTCACAAAATTTCTTTCTATGGTTAGTGTCATTTTGTCTACAAATGTAAAATAAGGCAAAAGATAAAATTTTTAAAAAGATTTGTATCTAATTACGCCGAAGAAGTATAACTTCTAACGCGTGTACATAAGTACACACACAATTTTTGTATAGTTTATACCTATCTAATAAGAAAATAAAAAGGCGACTGGCGGTCGGTTGTTAATAATAATAATAATAATAAATCATCTTTATTTCACATAAACCTACAAGAGGCACTTGTGACGGGTCTATATAATAATAAGCACGCTAGTTGCGATGCGCGTATTTATCATGTATTTATTTCTTAATATCAGGAAATTTTCAACTGTGAATCACGGGTCATTGTCTCTATGAAAATTTATCCTAAACATTTGATACTCATATAACTGGCGATGAATATATAAAAATGATGCAATAATACTAAATGAATATATGTAGGCACAATATAGCTATTATAAAAGTAAAGTATCTTCACGCCCATATCCCCGAAGGCCAGACATAATCCCCGAGGAGGCAGAGGTACAACCAGGGCACCCACGACTAGCCGAAGACACTAAGTCCCACAATGTGGTAAGTAGCAAGCCTATCGCTAACCGAGCACATATCCAATTCCGGGCAACGTTATTTTTATTAGAAAATTGAAAATATATATTTCCGAATTTTTTTTGCGCCCGTACCCGGAGATCGAACCCGGGACCTCAAGAATTCAAGTCAGACACCGAACCGCTAGACCACAGAGATTATTTACTGCCATATACCTATTTATTACATAAGAGATTTTTTATGTACCTAAGATTTATTAAAAGGATACAAGCATCTTCTGTGTAATGCATGTATGGTCCGGTAGGATGGATCCGCCTTCCACCCAGAGAAGCCAACAGAGTGTACCCGTCGACTGTACCAGTTGGCAACGTACGACGAGCACTACCAGTGGCGTTCACATCCGCATTATAGACGCACGTCTCTGGCTTCCACGCTTCCACCCGCATGCCCAGAAATTTTGGCAAAACCGCATGTCTTTCAAACCTGTAATAGTTGTAAGATGATTGGTAACAAGGTTGCTGAAAATGAGCCCTTGCTATGACGTCTTATTTAATTTCTTTTAATAGGCAAAGCTTACTTTACGTCAGATTGCATCTTTATACCATTCAAGTAAGTATCTTCACCCCCATATCCCCGAAAAGATAGGCAGAGGCACATAAACACTAAATCACACGCTGTAATAGGTGGCAAGCCTATCGCCAACCGGGCATATATATATATAATCTCGGGCAACATAGCTTTTATTAGAAAATCAGAAATACACATTTTCCAATGTTTTTCTTCCCAACTCGGAGATCAAACCCGGGACCTCTAGAAGTCAAGTTTGAAGCGCGCCGGACCACTAGACCACAGAGGGGATATCCCATTGATACCAACGACTGTCCAATGTCAGAAATGTCGAATCCTGGGCAACTTTATTTTTATTAGAAAATTAAAAATACTAATTCTATAGTTTGTTCCCGATCCTGGGATCGAACCTGGGACCTCAAGAAGTCACGTTCGACGCCAGACCGCTAGACCACAGAGGAGATAGAGAGACAAAAGTATTACACTTAGTTTATTTTATCTATCTTCTGAGAATCTGTTTAGATCTCCGTTTAAAAGATAGGCATCCACACTTTTCATCCTATCTTCGCACTCAAAAATACACGCATCATAACATTGCTCCGTTGCGACGTGAAAGTAGGACAAGCAAACACTCACATCTTTATAGACTTTATAATAATATTCGTATATTTTTAATAATATACTAGCTGCACTAGCGAACTTCGTCCCTCCAACATCCGGATAAAAACTATCCTATCTTTTAAGATAGACCAAACTACAGATATATGAGAAATGTTATCGAAATCGGTTCAGTAGTTTTGGAGTTTATTGGCAACATACATCGTGACACAAGATTTTTATATAATAATATATTATAAAGGTGTGCATCTTAGTTGTTAGTAGTGTGTTTAGTGTGTGTGTCTTAGTTGTAGTCTAGAAAAATATGATTGTAATATTAATTTTATATACTCACCTGTAAACATCATCATATGAGTTGCCTCGGACAAACACTCCTTCATGGCTGATGTCAGCGTGAATGTCTATCACAAAATCCAGCTGCAGTGTCTGAGAACGTTAACACAATTGCTTGAGTAATTATTAAGGCGGTTTTACAGTATTATTTAATTATAACTATCTATTCCGGCGAACTTCGTTTCATTTCTTTCTTTTTTTTAGGTTTTGGCATTCACATTAGTATTTTGCCATTAGTCAAGTAGAAATTTGCATCAAATTTACCAAAATCGGGATTCAATTATAAATAGTCATAAGTAGTCAATAAGTCATGTTAGGGTCTTGGGTAAAGCGGTGGTTACTCAAGTTCATGTAGTGAGATTTAGCGGCAAAGAGGAAATACACGATACGCTAATTTTTTAATGATTATTTCATTTACTGCACTTTCACTGAACAAAATTATACAAAATGCCACCAAAATAATTTCTAATTAAACTAATTTCTCTCAATATAAACACGAAATTCAATAATTATGAAAAAACTTCGACCATCTTTTCTATCGATGGCGCTAAAAAACTTCACCCGTTCAGTTTGCAAGGGAAAAAAAGGTAGTTATTTTTAGTTTCCTCGTATTCGAACAGGATAAAAGGCATCCTTCTCCCGGTTCCAAGCTACCTCACCACCAATGTTCAACCTAATTGGTTCAGCCGTTCTTGAGTCATAAATAGTGTAACTAACACCTCTTTCTTTTATACTATATATGATATAGATGTAGGGATGTGACAAATCCATTTTAGAAATTACTTATAATAAAAAATACATATTTTTAGAGTTTTCGATTCGCACATCTTGTGCGAGTAAAATTAGTGCGAATCATTAAGGGTCCATATACGCTAAAATACGTCAGCAGTATAATGTTTTTTTCATACAAAGCAATCATGGATCTTGGTGACAAAAATACACAAGATTAACATGAATATCCTTTATATAAGGTTTTTGCAAAGCTTTTTGTTAAAAAATTGTGTCATATTTTATTAAATAAATTAAAAAAAAGAATAGTGTTTCCAAAACACGATTTATATCACTTTGCTCGATAGAAAAAATCAAAAAGCAAGCCTTTTTTGCAAGCAAAATCCAAATGTCTACTTCAATTATGAAAATATCGACACCAGATTTAACATAAACATAGATAAGTACTATACCTATAAGGTACGTGTTTCAGTTTTAATACTTTTTTTCAAATTACTTTTATAGTGTCAAAAATAGTGATTTGCCGCTTAAGACGTTTACTTTAGAGCGCAATATTTCATAGTAATCATGGAACGGGGGACTGCGGTGATTGACTCTTCTGGCTGACTAAGTATGGGGCCTTAACCCACTTTGTTATACAAAAGACAATGTTTTTTATTTTATCTAATTATTTTTAAAAGCATCACTTCCTGCCAGGCAGCTCATAAAAGGCGAGCATAGGCTTACCGTCACTAACACCGTGACATCTGACTAGGTGGTAGAGTTTCGCAGCTACTCACCTGGATTGGTATCACCGCCTTACCTATTCCTGCCGCCATAACGTCATGACATGTTCCGGTTTGGAGGTAGCTAGTAGTAAGGTAGCTGGTAAACTTACTTTTGCTTGAGGCCTAACATCCCGGCCTCGGGTTGGCAACGCACCAAATAATGGTGCGTTGCAATCTTTGGTGTCTCTAGGCGGCGGGAATGTCTTACCATCAGGAAATCCGTCTGCTTGTTTGCCTTCCAATATTATAAAAAAATACTTATAAATGTAGCCAAATTATTCCAAAAAGGTCTCATACCTTTTCAGCAGCAATTTTCTGCACGAGGTCGTTAACAGCAATAAGAGCTGGATGTGCGAATGTGGTGGGATTATGCCAGCTGCGATTCAGATCCGAACCAAGCAAGTCTGAGCGTTGGTTTCCTAGAAATACTCCATCAGGGTTCAGCATGGGCACCACCTGTATGAAAAAGAACTAGTATAGAGATTGTGTAGATTAAACTGAACGACTCTTTTGTAAATAAAAAATATAATAACTGATCCAGTTTTGTGCGAACATTTAAGCGCGGCAAAACTGTTAAAACCGACACTGTAAAAACCGAAACCGAAACCGTACAATATCAATGTTACGTCATCTAAGTACACAATAAATTAGTATTTTCCTCGATCATAAGATCCAAGATTGGTAGAACTACATCGAAAGTACGTTCTTTTAAATAAAAAAGAATTTTTAAAATTTAAAATATATCAAAAAACTAGCTGTTGCCCGCAGCATTTCCCGCGTGTTTAATGGTCCCACAGGAACATTTTTTCGGGATAAAAACTATCCTATGTGTTAATGCAAGTTACCCTCTTTGTGTGTGCCAAATTTCATGAATATCGGTTCAGCAATTCTTGCGTCAAGGATATTACTCCTAACAAACACAAACCTTCGCATTTATAATAATTTCAGGATTTTATTTGACCTAAACTTAACTTAAACTTGTCTCTTGACTTTATCAAGGCCCTATTTTTACACGTTAGGTTAAATTTGTTGGACATTTTGGGTTTTGAGTTTGGTTTGGCTTTCCCCTTTAGAAATGTACAGAGTAACTGTACATTTCTAATTTTTGCTTTTTTGAACTAAAGATTTTGTAAAATTGCATACCTACTTGTATTACTATTCCATTTCGAAGAGCTACGGCTTTTTCCGAATGACCGACCAAGAAATCTAAAAACCCTGAAATTATACAAAAACTTTAAAATAATTATTTTAAAAGGTACCTATTAAAACTTTTGTTAAATAAAACATGTAATGCCGTCCTTACTGCCATTCAAAATAGCGTCAAAATCTTAGTAGTAGCGTATCCACTTTTACTTGTTACCACTACCACTTGTGAACAGCTACCGAGTCAAGTATTTTGGAACTGTGAGCTTACGCCCCGGAGTCTTCAGCAATGTCAGAAAATTATTGGCGTTCATGGAGGAGTTGGGATAGGTAGCAAGAGCAGAGCCATTTCACATATCCAACGCAATACTGGTGAAACTCGTCCAGTTACGGAGACCAGCCCACGAAAAAGAAGACAAATAAGAGGTAGCCGTTATTATTGTAAATCATTAATCAATCGCCTCTGTGGTCTAGTGGTCCAGTCGTTGGACTTGACTGCACGAGGTCCCGGGTTCGATTCCCGGGTCGAGCAACAAAAAAAATTCGGTTTTTACAATTTTTTAATAAAAATACGTTACGTATGTGCCCGGTTGGCGAGCGGCTGACCACCTATCACATAGTGTCTTCGGCTGGTCGTGGGTGCCCTGGTTGTGCCTCTGCCTATCACTTCGGGGATATGAGCGTGAAGATACTTATTAATCAAAGACTAAAACATTTTTGAGTTTGAAAAGCCACATCTCAATTACAGTTTCTCCTGATTCTTGACCATTTTATGTCTGCTAAATTATTAGCCCTAAAGTATCTTTACGCCCGTATAGTGAAAATTAGGCAGAGGAAAAATCACGAACCCACAATAAGCTGAAGGTCTTGCAAAGTCTCACAATGTGTGAACTGGCAAAACTATCACCAAACGGGCTCCTACCCCGTTCCAGGCAATGTTGTTACTATTAAAAAATTTAAAAACATTTATTATGTTGTCTTATATATTTTCACGCCCAGTATTACCTATCTTCGTGAGGGACGAAAGGTGGCAGAGAGTAACGAGTACCAAATGTCAAGAACCTTGCAAACCTGCCTAGCTAACTCAGCATTCATTAATTTTTTCGTACAAACACGGCGGTTTCGGAGACTCGGGATGTCACTATCCTTGTGATATGTTTAAGTGTCTTTACGCCCATATCTCTGAAGTGGTAGGCAGAGACATAACCAGGTTACCCATGATTAGGCGAAGACATCAAGTCCCTCAATGTGATAGATGGCAAGCCTATCGATAACCGGCATCCAATCCCGAGCAACGTTTTTTATTATTAGAAAATATGAAAAACCCAATTTTTCTTTTTATTGCCCGACCCGGGATACGAACCCGGGACCTCATGCAATCAAGTCTAACAACTGAACCGGTAAACAACAGAGGTGATATATTTACCTTGGCAAATATAGGAAGCTGGTGGTTCCCCACCGTGAGTCCTGGCCAATACTAATACCACACGTCTTTTCGTCTCTTTCTTTTCTTTCACAGTGCTGCTGTCATCGTTCTCATTTAGATTCATATCTCCAATTGTTATCAAATCGACACGACGCTTTTGCTGAAACAGCAAGTTTTTTTTTTATAATATGTGATATATTATTATTATAAGCGCAGTAAATCTGTGAAAACCGCCTCTAATATTTTATTAGGTAGGTAGGTATTGAATTACTATATTTTACATACTTAAGTACGTTAAGTACTTTGAAAAATAATTTTTAATAATTGGTTACGTTATACTATATTTATTTATATATGATAATTAAGTACGTTACGTACTTTGATAATTATAATGTTTTTGAATGGTAGGTTATACCTAGGGCGTACTAAAGATTTCAGGGTCTAGAAACTTACAATAAATAAAACAACAGATAAAAAACAACTAATAAAAAAAACAACAACAGATTTGAAAATGGAACGTCCTAAGAACACATTACTTTTTAATTTTTGAGACTGCCATTTATTTTTTAAATTTGTCAGGCAAGGAATATACTCTTTAGCAAGAGTTGTCGGGTTTCAAATAATTGTGTGTCGCTATTGTAATTTGAAATATTTGTAATTTTTTTGTGTGAAAATTTTAAAATAATGTGAAACTTTGACCTACCTTTCAAAAAATCAACTCAATCGGCTCACAATTACCCGATTAATCGAGTAACGAAATAAAAAAAAAAACTGAATGGGTAAGGCAAAGCAACCCGTGCAAGTTGCTGTGCAGCACTCTACTATTTGTGGTTTTGTTGGTAATGTTAACCAGAGTTACCTCTGTGATCTAGCGGTCCGGGTGTTGGACTTGAATGCATGAGGTCCCGGGTTCGAATCCCGGAAGGGCCTACTAAAAGAAAATTGGTTTTTCCAATTTTCTAATACAAAAAAAAATGTTGGTCGGGATATGATATGTGCCCGGTTGGCGATAGGCTTGCCACCTATCTGATTGTGGGACTTAGTATCTCCGGCTAGTCGTGGGTGCCCTGGTTGTTCCTCTGCCTATTTTTTTTGGGAGTATGGGCGTGAAGATACTTTCTTGTTAACCAGAGTTGCCTCTTACGAGCTGCCTGAAAGAGATAGTTAGTCCATTCTACTCAACGCAGCTGGACAAATACGGCTAAAATTTTTCCCCTATCTAGTAATGTAACAAACCAACAAAATATGTGACCGTGTATATAATATGTCTCCTAAAGCATTAAGGTTTAGCAAACAACATTAAGATACATACAGTAGTTTGTGCAATGTTTTCTCTAGTCGCAAATCCTTGAGCTCGTTTCTCCCACATAGCCAGATGTTTCTGAAGTCTTGAATAAGAGTATGGTGCAGCTGCAGCAAATTGATATATATCCTCCTCTTTATCAAAACCAAAAGCAAAACTTAGAATTTTGCGATTATGATGGATGACAGACCGATGGTAGAATAATAAACGTTTTGGAATCCGTTGCCTATAACAGAAAATCTTGTGTTTTATTACATCTTGATGTCATCAAACTATATTTATTTTGAACTAGCTGTCCCGGCGAACTTCGTTTCACCCGTTCGGTATCGAAAATAATAGAGTATTATTATTATTAACTCTTTATAGTACACAACAAAATAAATACAGAAATACTTAAGACTAAAATAAACATAAGTACAAAGGGTTTCCCATTTTTCCTGCAACTTTTCCGGTTTTTTTTTCTCCATAAGAAACATCTCCTGATAATAACGAACACAATAATAAAAGAATTAGCCAAATCGGTTCAGTCGTTTTGAAGTTATGCGCTTACCAACACATTTAGCGATTCATTTTTATATTATAGATATAATTGAATATCCTATTAATATTATAAATGCGAAAGTTTGTATGTATGGATGTATGGATGTTTGTTACTCTTTCACGCAAAAACTACAAAGCCGATTACGATGAAATTTGGTATGTAGGTAGCTGAAGACCCAGAATAACATATAGGCTACTTTTTATCCCGGAGTTCCCGCGGGATTGGGACTTACGCGGGTGAAACCGCGGGACGCAGCTAGTCTTATTATATTATATTTAGATCGTTGGTATAGGGGTTAGCGTATATATTTTAAAAGGCACCGACCAACCGCGAGTTTTGGTTTGACTCCCGATGGGGGTAAACATTTACATGATGTAATTTTATATTTCCGGTTCTGGGTGTTTATTAAATTTATTCTAATATCTGTTTAAGTATTTCCTTGTATTAGTATTGATAACTAATACCCATAACACATGCATATAATTTGCTTACCTTACCAGTGCTCGCCATTTACGCCTCTTTTAATATTCTACTACACGGGGAATAACTAGTGAGTAGTATCGCGAAGCAAATGTATAATAAAAAAGGAGGTAAGTTCAAGTCGGACTCGCTTTTGAAGGGTTCTTTTGCAGCAAGCATGAATTTTAGGTATACATATATATTAACTAGTAATATCTGACTTAGGGCCGCTTGTACATTGCTTGGTTAAATTAAATCATGAGTTTTGAGGCCCCATACTCAGTCAGCCAGAAGAGCCAATCACCGCGCTCACCCGTTCCTTGATTACTATGAACAATGACGCTATAAAGTAAACGACTTAAGCGACAAATCACTATTTTTGACACTATAAAAGTAATTTGAAAAAAGTATAAAAACTGAAACACTTATCTTTTAGGTATAGTAATTATCTATGTTTATGTTAAATCTGGTGTCGATATTTTCACAATTGAAGTAGACAGAAAGCAAAAGCTTTCAAAAAAGGGTTAACTTGTTGAATTTTTTCTATCGAGCAAAGTGAAATGAATCGTGTTTTGGAAACACTAGTCTAGTAAAGCATATTCATGTTAAACTTGTGTATTTTTGTCAGCAAGATCCATGATTGCGTTGTGTGAAAAAAAACAGTAAACTGCTGACGTATTTTAGCGTATATGGTCCCTAAAGTGTCAAGTATAGAACGAATAAGGCAACTCAGAGTTAGGTACTTAACCCAGGAATCTGCAAGTGGCCCTAATTGTCACAAGATACCGCCTATTATAAAATTTTCTTTGCTTTTATAGTTTTTTTTATATTTGTACTTGTTCATGAATTAACCTACTTACCACTTGTATCGCGAAGTTGACCGTACTAATGGTGACATTTCTTCGTTATAAAGATTCTGTTCTTTGCCGAAGTTAATAATGTTAAATATCACCCGCTAAAACAATCAAATATTTAAAAAAATATATATACATACATACATAACAAAAAGAGGAACCAAGAACTCACGGAGCGGTTTGTACCCGCGCCCGCTGCGGTTGCGGACCCGCAGGTTAGAATGTAGATTTAGATGCAAAAAGTAAGAGCACGTTTCACGACGCGTTTTAAACCCGCAGCGCCCGCGGTTGGTTGCGGTTCCCGCGGCACCGGTCGCCCGCCCGTAAAATCGTACAAGTTTGCGAGCGAAGACTTCAACCGCGACGGTTATGTGATCGCACAAATTACTGATCTCATACGTTTTTTCAAATATAACCGCAGTTCCGCGACCGCCACGGGCGCCAATAAAAACCGCTCCGTGAGTTCTTAGGTAAGTGTTACTAATAATGTACCTGTTCTTGTTTGACGTTTTCAACTGTGAAATTGTACCAAAACCGTGACCGGGGCCTGCAGGTGTCTGGCCTGACATACAAGTCGTATTCCAGCTCCGTGATATGGTCAGCTCTACCCAGGTTTCCACACTCAAAGGCGGCGTCGAAACAAAGATGGCCGCGTTTCGCTTTTCCACTGTGTCCGGGAGGGCGCACAATCAGACGATTCAAATTCCCCAAACCTCCTTCGCCATCACTCTCTTCACTATCTGTTTTCAAATAAAAGTGATTTTGTATATTGAAATTGTAAAATAATTAAGTAAAACATATTAAGATTCAGAAGTGTCATTCCTGTAATGTTACATTGAAAACAATTCACGTATTTTGTACATGGAAATTGTAAAATAATTAAATCATTTGTAAGTAAAAAATATTAAGGTTCGGAATTGCCATTCCTGTAAAGTTATATTGTAAATATTTATTTTATTTTATTTGTAAATAAAGTTCTAGCCCTGATGATGCTGTCAAAAGCGAAACCAGTAGGCTATTTATAAAATAATAAAGTATAAGTGATACGTAAAACAGTACAAGTGTTTCTTCATTTAAAAATATGAATATTTGGAAGATTTACCAAGCGCCGACGATGGAAAATATTAAATGTTATATTGTAAACACTTCACATGTTTTGTATATGGAAAGTGTAAATCATTTGCAAGTAAAAAATGTTAAGATTCGGAATTGTCATTCCTGTAACGTTACATTTTAAAAACTTCACATATTTTGTTTTTTGAAATTGTAAAATAATTAAACCACTTGTAAGTAAAAACATTCCTGTAACGTAACAATACACACTTCACATGTGAACTTTCGAAAATTGAGCTAACAAAAGTACAATTATTTGAACAATTCAAGTCTGACTTGTAATTCTAACGGCGAGCAAACAAACTATTTAAAGCAAATACTCAGTTTTGAATATTAGATATTAGTTTAATACAGTAGACGCGGATTTCTATATGATATTTGTATATCTTCCTACGGGTACAATCTAAACTGGTGGTGGAGATATTTATTTGGAAGATCAACAAACATTTTTAATTGATATAAATACACTGTCGGCAGTAGATACCTAAACCGGGGCAAAGGTGGCAGTCATATAATAAAAAGATCTATAAACACTTTTAACAGATGTAAATTTACTCTCGGCACAAGATAAACCGGTGCAGTGGTGATAGTCATATAATTAGAAGATCTTTAAACACTGTTTATAGATATTAATACAACGTCGGCACTAGATAAACCTGTGCAGCTGTGATAGTCATATAATTATATGATCTATAAACAAGTTTAATATATATAAATACAACGTAATCACCACACAAACAGGTGCAACGGTTAATAGTCATTTAATTAGACATAAAACACTTTTATTTAATAGATATAAATATACGTTGATACTAGATAAACCGGTGCAGCGGTGATAGTCATATAATTATATGATCTATAAACAAGTTTAATATATAAATACAACGTAAGCATTAGACAAACAGGTGCAACAGTTCATATGTTTAAATAAAGAAACACTTGTACTGTTTTGTGCAACGGTAGTAGATATTTAACTAGACATAAAACACTAATTAATAGATATAAAAATACGTTGGTACTAGATAAACCGGTGCAGCGGTGATAGTCATAAAATTAGAAGATCTATAAACACTACCACCATGGCACCAGATGAATGGTAGCAGAGTCTTATAATTAGATTTATAAACACTTTTAATACATGAAAAAACACCAATAAAAAAATCTGAAACCAATACATTGTAAAGTAAAATATCTAAACAGTTGAAAAAAGTTTTATGGATTTTTTTAATATAAACTATATACGAGATAATTAATATTAGAGAACAGTAAATAAATTTACAATGAAATTAGTAATACCCTCACGGCCTGTATATATAGAAGCATGTTCCAGATTGTCTATTAGAGCTCCCATCGTTGCACTGATCGCAAATCGTCTCTAACGTATTCGTATACACGTGAAGTAATGGAATAGGTGTGATCGTAAGTAATACCTTCGAAGTGCACGGAAGTGTTACTATTTATAGTCTCTAGAATACGCTTTATGGGTTCAGAATATACTTGGTGAGTAACATTTTTATGTAGACGAAAAAATAAGATCAATGAAAATGTGTAGAGCTGTGAACGTTGATTTAAATTTGAAGTTGTTTTAAAAATTATTTAAGTACATAATATATAAAATCATGGCTAATTTTGTTTCAAGGAAGTTCAAGCTTGACAAGTCCAAGGAAGGTTTAAAAGATCGAAGTAGGGAAAAATGCGAGGAAACTAGGAAAAACATTTTAATTTGTCCCATATAAACTGAACGGGTAGAAAGAAGTTCGCCGGGACAGCTAGTAATTTATAATTGTAAATCAGTCAAATTGCAAAAAGGCAAGTTCTTTTTCGAATATTTCTTCTACTAGTAGCCCGTTCTGGCTTACCACAGGTGGACAAACTTTTATCTTCTGTACTAGATGTATCCGCGGCTTCATTCGCGTAGAATTTACAAAAAAAGTCTTAAATAACAAAAAAAAATAAAATCATATTTAGGTATGTGTATTATGTATATATTCGTACACACGTGATAAACAGTATTTTAATATTAACACTACAGGCACATCTGTTTCAGTTATTTATATAGATAAACATTCCTCTTGAACCACTCTACCAATTTAAAAAACCGCAACAAAATCCGTTGCGCAGTTTTAAAGATCTAAGCAGACATAGGATAGATAACGGAAAGCGTTTTTGTAAAATATTATTAGTATTATTAACTCTTTATTGTACACAACAGAAATTGCAGAAAAAAACGTAAGTTTAAAATAAACGTAAGTACAAAGGGCGAGCTTAATACATCTAATGAACGAATTTTTTTTCAATGGAAAAAGAAAGTGCAGTAAAGAGCACAAACAATTGAGTATTTTTCTCGTTTTCGCTAAGATTTCATCATCAGTTGAAGACTTGGTGACAATTGGATCACCAAGAAGATACGATTTTTCAAATAAAAAAAAAACTTTTTTTAAATCAGTGTACAAAT
>NJDD01000320.1:149241-166029 GCA_002245505.1 Calephelis nemesis
CCCACAGTTATCTCTTACCCTTGCCATTGCCTCTCATCTCTCTAGCCACTTGCTTGCTCGCTATCTTTTTCCTTAAAAAGCACCAAAAATGCTACACCAGTTGTTGTTGTTTCAATACTTTTATAATAGAGGTCCAAATTAAAATCTGAGTTTTTTTTTATGAAAGTCAGTGAAAGAGATGAAAGGTTCAAAAGTGTCTGCTATAGGAAAAAGGTGTTGTTTTGGCGTGTGCGAAACCGGTCTGGTTTTGCTGAGTAAGTGTAATTAAAAACTTTACAAATTTTAATTGCTTATCTCAGCATACATTTTTACATTTATGTATTTTGTCTGTTGCTACCGAGAACCCGAAGTGCAGTGAAAGTCATTGGCACGGCTGTTAATGTATAATCTGAATGTAGAAAATAAGTACTATTAAATTGAAAGGGAAAACGCCTGTTTCCGCACCGATAACGTCTATTGTGTCTAGGCCACAGTTTTTTTTACCAGTTTAAGAAAGTGCTTATTTGCGTCTGACGTGAAAATAAATGTAGATTATAAAAAAAATCTCTGAGACTCTTTCATAATAAATATTCTTTATATATTATATAAACAATTATATTTTTTTGGGAAAAAACGCATAACCGAATATAAAAAATGAATGTAGTAATTGCCAAAAGCAGAAAACAACTCTTCTACCAACCACCAGTGTTCTTGTTGCTAATAACCTATTTGATCTAAGATCACTTTTTACAAGTTGCTGAATAGAGAGGCAGATGGTCTACACAGTGCGAGATTAAGCCCATAGGGGGCCCTAGGCCATTTTGATTTTGGGGCCCTCCCTTTTTCAAAAACATTGTAAAATTGACGAGTATTTTAATTTCAGAATTTCAAACACCTCTTATATTATTATATCAAGGTTTTAAAATTGGCCTAAAATAACAATCGAACAACAAAATAAAATAACAAATAAATACGAATGTCTAATTTGAATTTGAAAAAAATTAAAAAATATATACATATTAAAAAAATATATTTCTAAAAATAGTTTATGTTAAATTTTCCCAGATCGTCAGGGGCCCCAGGCCATGGACTAGTCTGGCCTATTGGGTAATCCAGCACTAGGACTACTCTACATAAGGGATCCGGACAAACACGGGAATACATTTTATATGCTACTTTGTGATCAACACGAAGAAGACGCTAAGCAAACAATGTAAGTGCTTATGTAGTAATATGTATGAATGTACCTAGTTACTTACGAGTACATTACAAGGTACCTATATATTACATTACATGTTTAGGTACATCTCGGAGCGCAACCCCCCAAAAGCATGGAAATTACCATGAATGTATCATGATACATCTACACTAGTTTTTAAAAGATAGATTCACAGTGTCTTTAGTGCAACCTAAGAAGCTACAAAAAAATTACATCAAATTTTCCGTTCTTTTATTTCGTATTAGACATCTACTTCAATTAGGTATTTTCGGTCACAAAATAATGAAAATATGATCCATGTATAGTAGTAGTATTTAAATTATGCGCTTGGGCTATATTCGTCAAGCTTCGGAAATCTGAATGTATTTTAAAGATATTCATATATAGAGTTTTCACATAATTAATCATTTCGCTTAAATTTAGATTACGTTAGCCAATTTAAAAAAAAGTATAAAGTGAAGAAAGAGTAAAAAGTGTAAAGCCGAATATATATATAAAACTAGTATTTGATATATAGTAAATGAAATATGTACTAATAAAATAAACATACAAATATATGACTTACCGATATGCGACATTATCCGAAAGCAATTTTCTCCATGCGGTGTAAATTTTACGATTAATACACCCGTCGCAATGCAGTTCTACAGTACTAGAAATGCGAAGTTTTCTGTTTGCAGTAGTTTACGTTTGAAACCAAATTTATTGTCACTGAATGACTTTTTCAAATATTATTTAATATTTTTTATTAATTTAATGAGTATTTTAGAACTATATTTGGGATACTTATGCATGTAATGATTTTAAGTAATATTTGAAATATGCATTTTTAGAATACAAATTGTGTGTATTTGCTTTTTTTTATTTGAAAGCAAAGTATAATACTGAGTTCCTGAAAGTTCTTACGAAACTTAAGCTAAAATAAGTAAAAATTTACTTTCCACAGTCTATGGAGTTTTCTTTCTACTGAGATCTCTAGCCCTTCAGTCTAATTTCAAGAAAAGATTATTGGAATGTTGCTTTTTGTTGACGCAATAACTTAGTTCTGTATATTTAATATTTTCTACCGCGATGTTTTTTTTATTATAATATATTTACATAGTATAAATTTGTTATATTTTCATTTTATTTTCCTATGTATATGTTTTTTATACACTATACATCGATTTTATAGTCACAGCTTCATTTTTTGATTGGCTAAAGGGATTTTCTGTAAATAGAGACAAGCTCGCCTTATGTGCAATTTTGTTTTTCAGTACGTTGTGTTCTATATAATTTTGTTTATAACATTTTGTGATAAGTATATAGAACACGCGTATACAAATCGGGCCCCAAAGATACAAAACTCTCAAAAAAAATTGGGAAGCTAGAACCAATCGGCATTGAACTATTTGAAATCGTAAAAACTTTTTGAAAAGGATTCTTTCAACTTAAAATCTATTGATTGATATATCTTGAGGTGTTGGGTTCGATCCCCAGGTCAGGCAACAAAAAATAAAGAAATAGAAAATATCTGTTTTCAATTTTCTAATAAAAATAACGGTACCCGGGATTGGATAGAGCCCGGTTGGCTTACTACCTATCTCATTGTGGGACTTGTGTCTTCGGCTAGTCGTGGGAGCCCCGGCTGTGCCTCTGCCTACCATTTTAGCGATATGGGCGTGGAGATACTTACTTACTTACAGTTTCATACGACGATATCGATGGAAATAGTCTTTCGTTAGCCAATAATCAATACTATATCACTCACAACCAAATATATAATCGATCGATTGACTGCCCTTAAAAATAAGCGAAATATTGTTTTGTGTAATAAGTAAGTAAGTAATCTGACTAGGTGGTAGAGTTTCGCAGCGACTCGCCCGGATTGGTACCACCGCCTTACCTATTCCTGCCGCCATAACGTCATGACGTGTTCCAGTTCGGAGGGTAAGGTTAGTTAGTTAGTTAGTTAGTAAACTTACTTATGCTCGAGACCTAACATCCTGACCTCAGGTTGGCAACGCACCATTACCATCTTTGGTGTCTCTAGGCGGCGTAAATTTCTTACCATCAGGAAGTCCGTTTGCTTGTTTGCCTTCCTATAACATAAAAAAATCAAAGTTCCAATTGCATATGATCCACATATGCAATTGGAAATTTGAATAATATACGTGTTATCAGTGGTGGTAGCATATTTCGGCCGTGTTAGTCCAGGCTTCTTTGCAGAATAGACCATCTGCCTTCCTTCAAGGCAGCTCGTAAAAGGCGAGCATATGCTTATTGTCTCTAACACCGTGACATCCTACTAGGTGGTAGAGTTTCGCAGCGACTTACCCGGATTGGTACCACCGCCTTACCTATTCCTGCCGCCATAACGTCAATGCTTGCAAACAGGGAATCCGTCTGTTTGTTTTCCTTTCAATATGATAAAAGAAACAATTTCTTCTTCAATGCTTATTTTAAGTAAGAAACACTAAACATTTTCATATAAAATGTTGCCAAGACGAGTTCATATTGAACACACTGAAAACTCGAAAGGTTATTAAATTTTATATAGCGCCCAGCTTCTAAATCTACACTTTCTGACTCTAAAAGCCCTAACTTAATAACTAAGTATTCCTGAAAAAGTCACACAAATTGAATCTAACCCCAAAGTAAGCAAGTTATATGCTTGTGTTATGGGTGTTAGTCAACGATACTATTACATAAAAAGACTTAATTAGATACCAGAATAAATTTAATAAACACCCAGACCCGGAAATGCACACATCTACATGTTCATCACACAAATGCCTGCCCCCGTGGGAACCGAACCCAAGCCTAGCGTTTGGTCGATATAGTTAGGCGTGTACGCTAGTCACTCGACCAACGAGGCGGTCTTAATAAATTTTACACGTTAACCAAACCTCTAACAGTCTAAGTCTTGGTAGTCTTTGTCCATCATCACATGGACGTTAGGTGACTAGGTGGTAGAGTTTCGCAGCGACTCACCCGGATTGGTATTGGTACCACCGCCTTACCTATTCCTGCCGCCATAACGTCAATACGTGTTCCGGTTCGGAAGGTAACCGGTAAACTTACTTTTGCTTGAGGTCTAACATCCCGGTCTCAGGTTGGCAACGCACCATTACCACCTTTAGTGTCTCTAGACGGCGTGAATTTCTTATCATCAGGAAATCTGTGTGCTTGTTTGCCTTCTAATATCATAAAAAAACTCAAAAGCTTCATATGCTTTCGACTTTACTTATAATTCAGATATTTTTATACTAGCCCCCTCCTGTGTAGTAGTCAAATTCGCTCTTATATAATGTAAGGTTTTATCGAAGACATTTTTTATCTCGCACAACACCTTTGAGGAATCAGTTACTGAGGGCGGTATTCTCAAACAATTATGACTTAGGGACATTCAAGAAAAGAGCATACTCATTCTTTAAAGGTTGGCAACGCATCTGTGATACTCCTGGTGTTGCGGATGTCTGTGAGCGGCTGTCACTTTCCATCAGTTGACCCCACCTGCTTTTTTTTTCAAATTGGCTAATATGTTGCTGATTGCGAGGTTTTTACAACTTCACCGGGCTGTAATGGGTGTATAGCTCGCTCGTTTGCCCCCTCTTTTATAAAAAAAGGGTTAAAAAATAAAACAAATCGTTCAGTAACTGAGTTTTACTTTGTTTAGCACAATTTATTTAATACAACGCCGTATTACAACTTACAACGCAAACATTTAATAAAGCTCAACCTAGTTACAATTCGAGTACCCTTGGATTTATTCCATAAACCCTTACAAAATATCTACAAATATTATATACAATATTTTGATGGTGTACATTATATAAATAGTTACCATTTGAGTTATATAAGGAAACGATTTTAGTTATTAATAAAGTGGTCAACCAAAACAAAGTACCAAAGAAATCTTTAAATCTTTTGGAAAACTTTACGTCAACCAAAACAAAGTACCAAAGAAATCTTCAAATCTTTTGGAAAAATTCAAGTCAACCAAAATAAAGTACCAAAGAAATCTTCAAAATCTTTAGAAAAACTTCACGTCGTCAACCAAAATAAAGTACCAAAGAAATCTTCAAAATCTTGAAGAAAACTTTGCGTCAACCAAATTAAAGTACCAAAGAAATCTTCAAAATCTTTAGGAAAACTTCACGTCAACCGAGATAAAGTACCAAAGAAATATTGAAAATCTTTAGGAAAACTTCACATCGTCAACCAAAATAAAGTACCAAAGAAATCTTCAAAATCTTTAGGAAAACTTCACGTCGTCAACCAAAATAAAGTACCAAAGAAATCTTCAAAATCTTTAGGAAAACTTCGCGTCAACCAAGATAAAGTACCAAAGAAATATTGAAAATCTTTTGAACTGAAAAAAGATTTTGAAGATTCATTCAGATCTTTTCTTAAACTGTATTTATCTTTCAATTGTATGTGATATAGATATATTTTGTATCTAACTCGCCTGTGGTCTAGCGGTCCAGCGTCGGACTTGCCTTCTAGAGGCCCCGGGTTCGAGCCCCGGGGCAGTCTACAAAAAAAAAATTAAAATATATTTTTCAATTTTCGAATAAAACTAACGTTGCCCGAGATTGGATACGCGCCGAGTTGGCGATGGGCTTGTCACCTATCACATTGTGGGACTTAGTGTCTTCGGCTAGTCGTGGATGACCTGGCTGTGCCTCGGCCTACCTCTTCAGGGATATGGGCGTGAAGATACTTTGTATCTAACCGATTTTTTGAACTTCGTAAGTAATATTGAGAACTATCGGAATTAGTCCATCCGTTTAAAAGTTATTATGGCACAGACAGACACGCACAGCAGCGACAAACTAATAACACCCCTCTTTTCCCTTCGGGGGTTAAAAAGTAGTCGAATTGGTCGAGTTGTTTTAAATATATAGGGGAGGGCGGCTGCAACTCTTACCCAGTTGGCGACGATCTTGGTGTCAAAGCAAGTTATTGAGAAACTTACATCTTATTATTGGTACCCAAAAAAATATCTTCACGTTCTACCTACTTGCTTTGTTTTATATAAAACGATTTATCAAACTAATCCATGCCACTATTATAAATGCGAAAGTCTGTCTGTCTTTCTATTTGTCTGTCTGTCCATCTGTTTCTTTTTCGCGACAGAACCGATGAACCGATTTTGATAAAATTTTAAATGCATATAACTGAAGATCCGAGTTCAAGCATATGCTAATTTTTTATTCAAAATTCGACCCTTTAAAGGAGTATAACAGGGAATTAAAGTTTGTTTGAAAATCGTAACTAAGTCGGCAGCAAACAGCTAGTTCGGAATAAAAGTAGTTGTTGATTCTTGGGCCATTAAGATTGTAATGATTTTGAATTATAGATAGATATAGATTATAATGATGAATCATTTCTCTTTTTTTGGGGAGTAATAAATAATATTAAAACAGCGTTTATACGGTACCGATTGCTAAAAATATTAATACTCCCAGAAAAAGAAACTAAATTGAACCTTTTTCTTATTATTTCGTTTCTTTTTTTATTGAGTTGATACAATCCATAGATATAATGCAACGAAGGCCTTATTCTAGTGTTTATTTTTTCAACCGAATGAGGACATAACTTGCATTCAACTCGATTGCTCAAGATATATCTGTGGTTAGGCTAAATCACTTTAAAATTGTTGTAAAATTGGGGACAAATTATTAAATTTCTCATAAATTACAATATATTGCTATATACAATTTTCATAACAATGTCTTACGCCTACATCCACAACGAGATCACAATATACATACCTATGACATAAATAATAGTGAAAAACATATAAACTCGTACAAAACATCAATTTCCCTAAAACACCATAAACATATTATATACCACAAAGCTATGGATAGTACAACATCGGAAAAACATTTTTTTTACATTTGAATCCACAAATTAACTGTTATAGATCATTCTTATTTCTGTTGCTGAAAATTATATGAATATCTAACCCTTAACAGTTCTGGGGCTGATTATGTATCTCAGTTGCCAACTAAAATGGAAAAGTGTACATGAAATAGCTGTCAAATGACGTGTTTTATATTTGCTATCTCCAGTGACCAACAGAAATACAACAGAGATAGCAAACACAAATGACGTCATTTGATGTACACTTTTCCCCCAGGTTGGTCGGAGATCAACTAACAATTATAGCATGGTTAAAGATTTTAATTAATAGATGTACATTTTAAGTAATATGTGGTAATTTTACTGCAGGCTATCTTTTTCCAATGCAACAAAAAGAAAAGAGATGAAATACGTTAGACATGTCAAATTAGTCCGGAAATGTCAACTTGTCACGTTTTCAGTCATAAAAAATCTGTAGAAACGCCATATGCAAACTAATTTGACAGCATTAAACGTATTTTGTCTCCTTCTATTACCTAATTGTTGGAGGAAGATAGCGATAATTTAAAATTAGTTTAGTAAGTGCGTAACAAAATTACCACCATAATGTAGTGATTTAATAAACAAGCAGACTTGCTGGCCCGGTGGTTACAAATAACAATTGCATTAAATATAATTACAAACGTCAATGTATTATGTGTTAAGCTGGAAACACACTATCGGACGCGTCACACTAAGTCAAAAGGTAACGACTTACAATGTATCTAGATAATGAGAGTACACTGAGCCATGCAAACTATCAGAAGGGTTACCATAAGCTCTTAAAACAGTACTATTTCAACAATACTAATTGGCAGTCAAGAAAGACAACCTTATGACGTATACCATAAAGTTGCTTATAAAGGCAGACATTTAGCAAGATGGAAAAAATACTGCTATAAGCGTTCATGGTAGGGCCCCAGACGTGACTTCGTCAGACGCGGACGTGACCTTGAGCGTTCGGACGTCCGAAAGATGTCTGACGCGCTGGGTGTTTATGTCGTACGTAACTCGTAAGCGTCCGCGGACGGCATGTGCACACTTATCAGTCGCGGCTATAAGTCGCGTCCGTAAACTGCGTCCGACAGCATGTTTTCAGCTTAAAGCTTCGTACAACTTGTCAAAAAAGAGCTTGTTGTGGTGACAGGTGTAAACAAATGTTTTATTTCCATTGCAACACTAGTTAACTGTCAAACACAAGTTATCTTTGTTTTATTTTGATAATTAATTTAAGACTTGTTGTTATATGTGCTTGATATTTTATGTTAAAAGTAATAAAACCAGACGAAGTAGTGCTAAAAAATTAATTCAGAATGAGTTCTTCCCTTTTTGGCAGGAATTGAAGCTAGACGAAACTTGTTTCAACTTAACGATGTCTATAGGCAAATTGCTGAAATGACACATTTGTTGGATAAAAATATGTTTCATAAAGGTATAGATTAATATTTGTTTTAACAAATCTAATGACTAGATGCACCAAATATTATCAAATTAATATTAACTAAATTCGTAAAATGCGTTTTGAAGGTTATGTTTATGATTTGTTTGGGGTGGCCATATTAACGACTGTGGCGCCCTCAATTTTTCCGTCTTTGCCAAGCTGTACACACAATTTTGTAGCAAAAATAAGAGTTATGGCGGCAGATAAAGAAATAAGTTGAATAAGACATTTTTCGCGCCCTGTATTACCCACTATCTTATCACTATAATCACATAAAATTGTATCACAAACTATATTAAGAGACATCAACTGACTAGAGTTCGTAATAATAACATTTTATTTAAAGAATGACATAAATATTCAAGAAACGGCAATTATTTGCTCTAAATGTTAGTAGATATACAATGTATTCGAATGTAAGTGCAATCGTACACTGTTGTAAAAGTATGTAGAATTTTCTAACAAAGAGCTTACCTACTATAATAAGTAATGTAATAGTTTCAGCGCAGGAAAACCGCTGACTTCGATTGTAATAAATAAATTATCTACATACACAAAAAATAAGTATTTTCCATCCAGACTTGGTGGCAATAGGACCACTTACGAAGTATGCTCCGTAAAAAAAAAAAGAATTTATAAAATTGGCTTAGAAATAAGAGAGAGAGAGAACGATTAACATACATGAAAAGGAGTCAAACAACTCCTCCTATTTTCCTAACCTCCTCCTATTTTCAAAGTCGGGTAATTATTTAAATAACGTAAATTACATTGATATCGTGCTTTGCCAATTAGCAGATGAGAAAATACAAAATATTTAATTTCTTAAAAAAGTAAGAGTATAAACATTTAGTAGGTACAGTACGCAATGAAGAATTCTGACTCCTTTATATTAAGTACTACAAAGTATTGTAAGGGGGTCAGATATCTTTATTACTTATTGTACTTTTCATTATATTAACCGGTCAAATTAGACCAAATTATAAGAAAAGCGAAACGAGAAGTCCCAACAAGCTGAAAATCAGTAAAATTGTACAAAATACAATTTTTAATAAAAACTTTTAAGATCGTTATATTTTAAAACTAGTCGTATGAAAAAAATTGTAAATACATTTTTTTTGTAGATAATTTTATGATTTTGTTTAAAATATTTTTCCGATAAAACTTTTTACACATATTTTGACCTTGAATTAAATTGTTGCCATGCAATACAATGATTCGTAATTTTAATATCCTATTAATATTATAAATGCGAAAGTTTGTATGTATGGATGTATGGATGTTTGTTACTCTTTCACGCAAAAACTACAAAACCGATTACGATGAAATTTGGTATGTAGGTAGCTGAAGACCCAGAATAACATATAGGCTATTTTTTATCCCGGAGTTCCCGCGGGATTGGGACTTACGGGGGCGAAACCGCGGGGCGCAGCTAGTTTTATTTATAATTTTATTTTGAACAATTTTACCGATTTCCAGCTTGTTGGGACTTTCTATCTCACAGACTGTCCAAATTGACCGGACTATATAAACATTTCAAGAAAATGACAGATTTCAAAGAAGGAAAAAGTTACGTATTTTGTAGTGTCGTCATGGTCCCTATAAGTATGTATTATGTCAAAAATTTGATGTTAAATAGAAAAACACAAAGCATAAGGACTTGTTCACATCGTCACGTTACGACGTCGTCACTGCGGAACCGTGCGATGCAGTCGGTGCGTCGCCGCGTCGTGCTAGTGCACGATACGAGAACGCCGCGGACACGATGCGAACGATTTCCACTTCGAAAGACGAAATAATCTCATTAAAATCCCTTGTCTTAGAATTATACTTAGATATCAGATATAACTTTATGAATGAGATTAAATTTTGAATGTTCTTGTATCATTAATTATTGTATTGTCCGTATTTAGAAAGACCGAATCTGCGGAAATTTTACAAAGCATTACAATGTACCTACCACACCGTGTCACCGCATCGTTACACGTTGACGACGTCATGGCTTGGTGGTGTGAACAAGCTCTAACAGTCAGTTTTAAAAAAAACATGTATTGTATCTTCTAAAACGAGGGGGTTACCATAAGCTCTTAAAACAGTATTACTTCAGTAATACCAATTGTCATCGGATAAAGGCAACCTTATAGCGTATACCATAAAGTTGCTTATAAAAGCGAACATTTAGCAAGATGGAAATAATACTGCTATACGCGTTCATGGTAGTCAGTAGTTTTTTTAATAATAAACAGTGTTCAGTGTTTACCACGCAAAGTTCTATATTTCGCGAAAAGTACATATACTTATCTTACTCAATAACAAAACCACAAATTGTTTAAGTAGATACAGTTATTTTAACTTTACGAGAGCTTAAAAAGCTCAGTTTAAATCTTTCTCTTTTTGTACCGCAACTAGCGAAATTTGTTAACTGATGGCCTACACGTTAGGATTATTTTATTTTATACAAAACTCATATTTTATTTAAATCATTTTATACTTTTTATTAAAAATTTCATTATAAAAACTACATAACTTTATTTACATGACGGATGAAATATACCTTATACACAAATAGTGATTTTTATACCGCAATTCACGAAGTTTTTTTAAATGAAGCCTTTATATTTAGAATATAGAAAAGTAGAGCTGGCATTTGACTACTGTAATTAGTGCCAACGCCTATGTGATAGTATACCACCAAGAGTCTAACACAAAAATTCACACAGTTTTTATAAAGATTAAACATACAATGTTGATACTTAGTGTATGAAGATTTATATAAAATGCCAAACAATTATAAGTTTTTCCAATATGCGTTTATAGTACATGCATAAGTTTGATCTTAAGTCTAATCCCAGAAGTTTGAAACGTAATTTCGAAAGCAGCGATTCTGTGTTATATATATTCCATATATGGAATCTATATATTACATAAATTCCATATATTCCATATTCTGTATATTCAATTCAATGGATCTGCCACACACGATTAGTTTTTTTACGGAATTTCTATGTTTAGAGATTCCGCAAGCGGGCTAGTACGTTTGCAATCATGTAACGAAAAAAGCTATTCCAAACGCTACTTTTCCATAGATTTTATAAGAGTCGCCACACACATTTGAAAATATGCCGTACAGAAAAACAGCAGTGTTGCCAAATTTTAGTTTTTTTATTAAAATTTAGAAAAAATATTAAAAATTAATCTTGAAATCACGGTTTACTATATGTTTTATATTTTAATTTATAACTTTATAATAATTTAACAGTTTTGTAACTAACTAACCTGCCATATTTAGGTGACCCAATAATAACGACTTCTTTTTTTTATGTGCACTTAATGATAAGCAGCAGCACCGCTCAAATAAGCTTTAAATTCCGAATTCAGAAAAAGCTAATGTATGTGATGTGTTTACAGAATTCCTTTTTAGTTTTTCTGTAAGAAATTACTTCGAATGTATGTGGCAGGGCTTTATGCGCTCATGTCTTTAAAGATTGACTTCGACTGAGACGTCTACATACGTCTTAGTTGTACGACTGTAAGGTTTTTATACTGTGGTATTGCGTAGCCGGATCACGCCTGCACATCCCCGTCGGTGTAGTGCGAGGGACCTTCAGCGGAGCAGACGGAGTCCTCGGGGGTACGGGAGGCGTCACCAACCTCACTTGCCTCGATTGCACTAGCACTGCCCGTTTTGTTCTTATTCCCCCGCCGAGCTTGCAACGCCTATCAATTTGGAGAAAGGAAATAAATTTTAATAAATAGTTCATAAATTAAGTAGGAACATTCATAAATATAGTTGTAGTGTTTTAATGAAAAAAATCGTCTTTAATTACAAGATTTTTATGAAATTGTAAATTGTAGTGTCATTAAACAGTATTACGTGTATATTAATATCCCGAGATTTTATGTACAAACGACAAGACGTGTTTTGTAATAGGATATATTAATTGCCTATAGATATAATTTTCTTTGGCTTCCATGTAGTGTTTACTACTCTAAATAGTATGTAGTGGTTGCTTTTAAATTTTATTTTTTCCCTTTTAAAGTTTGTAATGATATTTTATCAATATGAGACTTGGATTTTAAGATTCTTGAATGAGTGGACAAGTTTACCGGCCACCCAATATCCTTTACTTACAAACACGACAACGTCAAACACTGACGTTTTGGTGAGTTGTTGAATATCCAGGCGAATCGTTGCAAAACTCAACATTGGGTTAATTTGGTAGGCAAAAATCACCTTTATTCGTCAACGGTACCAATGCTTGGTAATTTTACTACATAGTCTGTATTCTCCTAAATAAGGTGTATTGTGCTTATAGCTATCGCAATGAAAAAGCTGTGTGTTTGTGTTGTGTATAATAAACTAAAACTAGGTATTACGACTGTCACCTAAGCTTTAATAGAAGCTTAATTAAAAAAAAACATCAAAACAAAAATAAATATTCCTTTTTTTAAATTAACACGACAGTAGCGAAAATAATATGTTAAATTTTTAAAACAAAAAATGCTGTAACGATTTAAATAGTAATATTATTTTGTGTATTTAAACATCAGCTTATAATATACATGGTTTATTTTACGTATAATTTAAATATACATATTTATCATGTGACATCTAACAGCTCGTCTATATTTTTACCCAAAAAAAAATATCTGCTGTATTTTTTTTAACAATGATATTTTTTTTACATTATTTATTTGGTTTATATCAATATGGACGAACTGCAAAGCAAACATCCGACATTTAGGTATTTGTGGCAATCTAAGAAAGTGTTTTTGACAGGTGACAGTTTTTTATGGTTAAAGTGTTGCTAGCTTAAAGTTTACCATATCGCATTTTGTTATCAAAAATACGAAAAAGTTTAGAAGTGAATATTTAATTCGCACCCACCAAAAAAGCTTTCTAGTCAGTTATTGCCAATAGTAAGGACTGAGGTGATAGTGGCAGACAGGGCAGTGCAAGGGCCGTCGTGGAGACACCCAGGTGCATGCAGGTACCACTCCGATCGCATGCTATAATCTTTGCCTCTTACCTTCTCCCGGCTGCCCTTTTTCTAAAGTCGGTGGTGTGATGGAATATGAAACATTATATTAATGAGGATGACAGTCAAGAATTGGGGATTCCTACACAGTAATATTTTGGGAAGTATAGATAATACAGCTACGTGGGTAATGGTCGTATATTATGTACTTGTCTGTGTTGTTAGTAAAAAAACTAAAGGGAGTGTAAGAGTTGCCATCTCTATCTAATATAATTTCGCTTTTTGAAAATATTGATACATTTTAAATTATTATATGTTTAAATAATAATGCTTGTAATTAAAACCAATACTTATTAAAACCAACTTCCATAGACTGTATATCAAGTACGAAAATTTGTGTAATAATTTAAATCCATTCTTGACCGACTTCGAATTCTTTCTTTTTCCCATTATTTATTAAGTTATACAAAGGTTGATAGAAAGGAATATTCAAATTGTAGTTATCAAAAACTTGTTAATATAATTAAGGTTCCATGTATTTTTTTTAAATGTTTAATATCTTGTTACATTGAACAACTTCGCAACAAGTAATTTGTAAATAAAAAGTTTTAAATATTATCCATATTAGATGGCAGCTCTTTACAAAAAAGGAACATAGAAAAATTAAACATATAAATAACACATATATTATAAGAAATATTTCTAAAATATTTAACTAACATTGATTAATATCAAAATGTATAAACTTTTTAATCCTAAATGTATTCAGTACTAGTCTTCTCGCATCAGAACAGCTAACCGAGGTCTAATACAGTACTACTATTTAAATTATGCGCTTTGACTTTACACTTTTTACTCTTTTTGCACTTTATACTTTTATTTTTAAATTGGCTGACCTAATCTAAATTTAAGTGAAATGAATAATTATGTGTTATAACAACTCTATTCAGATATCTTTAAAATACATTCGGATTTCCGAAGCTTGACGAATATAGCCGAAGCGCATAATTTAAATAGCACTACTGTACGTGTATGATTATATCACGTACTTACTCATGTATGAAATAACGTATGGAATATCATTTTAAAATCTGTTTAATAATCTTTCAAACGCATTATAGCTAGGAGTATATTGTTTCTCATACAATTTCGACTAACTCCAAAAAAGGAGATTCTTAAATAGATTATGGTTTTTTATCATTGCAATCAACCGAATATAATAACCAAAGATGATTGCACCATAAACTAGTACAATATCTACATGTTATTTTACTAATAATATTTAATTTGAAATATTTTTATTGTGAATTATTATAAATACTGTCTAGGTATTTGAAATTAGAATACGAATGGTATATTAAAATGCTACAATTGGACCTACCCCAACTGACGGATTGTCTCAAAATGACGTCACAACTAGGGACGTCACTCTGTGCCAAATTTTTAAATTAGATGTAAATTATCAACATCTCTCTTATAAAATGCATTTGTTTTCCCTAAATCTCAATGAAGATGTAAATTAATTACTTTGTAGTGAAGGCAGTTTGAAGCGAACTGGGAACAGTACATGGTTTTGAAAACTTTTCCTAAGTAAGTAAGTACCTAACTAAGTAAGTAGCTCGTTAAAAGGTCAATCGATTATATCTGTATCGTCAATTGGCACCTACCTGCAGTGAGAACCGTCTATGAGGAGGTTTCCTACCACCTCTTCGCTTGCTGATGTGCGGGTTGTCACGTCTTATTGTCTTGTTCTTCAATATTTGCAGCTCAGTGTACAACCTCTTCAATTCATTTCTGACCTCTTCTGCTGTTGGTTCTTCTTCACCCTCTAAACCAAATCCTTCAGCTGGTCCCCGGCGCGAGTTCTGTAATTGTCACGATTTTATTAGTATTGTTTAAAGATAAAAAAAACCTAATGACTCGCCCTGCTTAACTCCGAGGAAATTCCTATTGCTTGACATTAAAAGGTACTAATAGTTTGTATAAAAATTGTTTTTACCATTTTCCATGCAATTTTCCTGGTTATTTTCTTCAAAAGAACCTTCTCCTGACAATAACCGACACAACAAAAAAGAATTAGCGACATTAGTCCATTCCTTCAGGCGTGCTGCGAAGATCACGCGAAACGGGGATCCATTTTTATAGATCATAATATCAATACGTAAAGCAAAAACTTATGACAGGACCATAAAATTTGGCACACTTATAGTTTACGTGTAGGAAAAGTGCAGAACGCTAATATTTTCCAATAATAATGCTTGTAAAGAACATTAAATCGACAAATAAAACATTACACACACTACCATACATTTGACACACACAAACAAAAATATTGATAACGATAAAAGATGACAGATGGCGCACAAACTATGTTCATAATGTTTGGAAACAAAGAAGTTGGTCTTGATAAATGAAGATGACTTTCTTATCAAAAAGATAATTAAAAATAGATATTTAATAAGAAAAGAAAGAAAGAAAAAGAAAGAAAATATATTTATTTGCGGAATATGTGTGTTAAGGTTGTTACAAAATTATTTAAGCTTTCCAACATATTCTACCACATTGTGGTGTGCAAATAATTTAATATTTTTATAAGTATAATATAACTAATTATATACACAATGTTTTAATATTCATACGAACAAATAGTTTTATTCCTATTAAAATTTGAGTTATAACTTACAAATAATTTTAAAATGATAATAAATTTAGCCCTGTCTACCGTAAACTACCATAATGTTTGAATATTATTTTTTAATAACTGTTATTGAATAACTTATAATTAAAATTAATTATGGTTGAATTTCGAGCTATGGGCTACCATTGGTTGTATATAGATTTACACACCCAATTGTTGTAGAATATGTTGGTATCACTATATAGTACAAAACAAAGTCGCTTCCTGTGTTCCTTTGTATGCTTATATCTTTAAAACTAGACAACTGATTTTGATGCGGCTTTTTTAATAGATAAAGTGATTAAAGAAGAAGGTTTATACATTTCATAACAGTGCTAAGTCGGGACGGGCCGCTAGTTATTAAATATTTAGGTAACATTGTATTAACATACATATTTCACAAACAAATTAATTCCATTACATTTGATTTGACTAAGAGGTGTTATTAAGGTAAAAAGTAATTGTAGTTTGTACTGCTCATTGTTACCTAATTTAGTTTGTTGGTGTTAATTGGTGGAGAGTCAGTGTGTGTGTAAAATGTAGAGGTGACAAGTAGGTACCTCAATAGGTAGTGCGCGGGCGCGGTAGCAGTGCCAGAGGCGCG
>NJDD01000320.1:183126-201955 GCA_002245505.1 Calephelis nemesis
CATGCGTGCGTGCGTGCGTGCGTGCATGCGTGTATGTGTCTGTGTGTGTGTGTGTGTGTGTGTGAGTCCGTTTGTAGTATTATAACTTTTCAATGGCAAGACCGAATACGATGTGATATTTTTTTGTTTGATAGTATGCGTGTACCGTTCAGTTTTTTTAATACCATGATTCAATGCATATCTTAAAAACCTATTATAATAGAGATAGAGTGATAGACATGATTCTTAGCTACATTACACAAAGGTATTGTCAGGCCATAGAATTTTTTAATTTTATCATTCAATTCACGATTTTAAATTGTGAAAATCATTTTTCTCTTGCCATAAAATGTTATCTTTATCTAAACCCCAAATTTCGAAATTAGCAGGAAGCTTACCGGGCTAGCTAGTATAAAGGACGATCTCATTGAACTTCTCATTTTTTGGAAGTTGGCAGATAATAATACTATAAACATTTGTAATTTTATACAGCACCACCTTGATCTATGAATACTGTTATAAATAGCTCGATACTCAGAATACATTATTTAGATTGTATACAAATTTATTATCCACTAACCGTCGACGAACTCCATCTGATAGATATTAACAGTATGTGTAGGAAAATTAAAGTGTTGCTTTAATACAGTAAATTATAAGTTCTCTTATGTATAGAATTATAAATGATCTCATATTTAAAAACTAGTTAACCCGGCAGACGTTGTTCCGATATATTTTTGCTATGATTCAACCTCATCACTTAGTGGGATGAAATAAAGATGTTGGCCGATTCTCAGACCTACCCAATATGCTCACAAAATTTCATGAGAATCGGTCGAGCCGTTTCGGAGAAGTTCCATCACGCACACAGTGACATAAGAATTTTATATATTTGATGAATCCCTATTTCTCTTGCTCATTGCATCACTTGTGAACAAAGGGACCAATTTGTTTTTCTTTTTGTTATGTTACATAGTGGCAAGAAAAGCTTGATATGAAAAAAAATTATAGGACAGGACAACGTCAGTCCGCTCAACTCGTCCTTGGCATTTCAAGAAAACTAAAGTACCTAATGGTATTTAAAATGATGGATGTAGCCAGAAGGCTAAGGGCGATGATATAAGAATTTTAGTCAATGATGTACTTATTGTAGGAACATGTAAATGAAATTATATATCTTGGTAGTGCTTTTAGCAGGGATGGACGTTACACCGTGGATATGTATACAGAAAACAGTACGAATGGAGCTCTGGCTAAGCCAATTCAAAACGAGGTTTAAGTCACAGTGTTAGACTTGCTTTGCATAATTCTATGCTCATACCAACTATGTTGTCAGATAAAAAATGAAAGTAGGAAAAATGCAGTCGAAGTGAAAGATCTACAGAAAATCTGTGGTGTTACCCTCGCTGACTGTGAGATCCGAGAAAAAGTTGAAAAAAAATATTGATATAAAAATGAGGGGTTCATACTCCAGTGGTTCGCTCACGTAGAAAGAATGGCAGATGATCAGATACAAGGGGAGACCTAGCTTGGTATACACTCTGTCGAGAAAGTACCGAAAAAGGATCAATAACACTGTTTCTTATTCACAAACTGTTTCTTATTCAGCAATATTTATTTTATTACTTTGAAAGTGTGCTCCTTCTAAAACGATACATTTACGCTAACGAAATCAGATCAAGTTCAGATCTTTTGAGACTAGCTGAGCGGCAACATGTTCCATACCCAAATGGTTATTTAAATCGACTCGTGAGATACAAAAAAGGATTGTGTGATTTTATGAAACCACGGTAAAAGTGAAACTTGATCTATAACCATAAACTATAGATGAGGAGTTTTGGCGCCATCCAGAGAAAAGATGGTCTAAGTTTTTTCATAATTATTGAATTTCATGTTTATATTGATTGAAATTAGTCAATTTTGGTGGAATTTTCTATAATTTTGTTCAGTAAAAGTGCACAAAAGAAATAATCATGAAGAAATTAGCGTATCGTGTATTTCCTCGTTGCCGCCACATCTCCATACATGAGCTTGTGTAATGAGGCCGCCGCTTCACCCAAGAGCCTGACATGACTTACTAACGACTTGTGACTGATAACTAATTATAATTGATATAAAATTTGATGCAAATTTCTACTTGACGAATGACAAAATACTTACGTGAAGGCCAAAACTTAAAGAAAAAAAAACTATAGATGCCGCCATATTGGCGTCGGCTGCTCTGACGTCACCGTCACGCGACATGCGACGCACAGACCAAAAAAATTGAGACGATGTAATAAAAGTTTCACTTTAAAGTTCAGCGGCTATCTCTCTTAAAGTTAAATGAGGATTTTTAGTCACTGTTTCTTTTACTTTTGCTACGTTAACTTCTGTTTCTGACGTTAATGCAGAACCAGAGAGAGAGAAAGGTAAATCTTCTATCACATCGATTTGAATGCTTTGTACCATTTAGAAGCACGAGTTTTTGATAAAGTCTATTCACCTTAGGCATTCTGGAACATGTTTATTGACCCCGAACACGAAATTTCATTGATGATGCAAAATTGAAGACAAGCTCGTAGTTCGATGTTTTTGTCCATTATGAAATTCGCAATACACATTAATAATCTGTGAATTAAATATGATAACTTTAAACAGCACTGTATGTAATATAAATAACAGGATTTAGCTTAATCTCCTCGTCAAAATATAAATAGTTGTGTCCTCATGGTAAAGAGTATTTATATTCCTTGGTTATGTCGATCTAACAACTATAAACAAACGAGGAGTTTTGCCGCCATCGTAAAATAAGATAGTCGTATTTTTTCGTAATTATTGAATTTTGTGTAAATTATGAGTAAAATTATTCATAATTATAATTATTTATTCACAGATAAAATAAATTAACAACATAGCACGCAAACGTCGACCCTGCTATAACAAGAAGCCCAGTTACATAATAAATACTAATTTAATATAATAAACGATACTACACTTACATTGAGATCTAAGTAGGTCCAACTTAATTCATAAAAGACATGCACACATGTGATCTACATTATTTAACTACTGTTAAGTATTGTAATTTATCCCTTTCATGAGGCGAGGTGAGGTTGTTACATGTTTACCTAGTATTTTATTAGTCTATTTAGGTAGGAATTAGTTTAATTTTGTTCAGATAGAGTGCATAAATGAGCTTAAGTAACGAGGCCACCGCGTTACTCAAGACCCTGACATGACTTTATATATAGTGACTTGACGTTTTGACTGTTAATAAGAATTAATTAATCTGGAAAACATGGCAACATGGCTTAAACGTCCTAGCCGGTCCCAGAAATGAGCGAATTAACTAATAAATAAATAATAAAAAAAATGAATTTGCAAATAATCCATTCCCGACAATTTTTTTATAGAATATAATAGGTATAACGACCAAATTGAAATTATATCCCAGGGTGGAATCAAGAGTCTCTGAAACAGGAGTGTTTGTATGAAAAGGGTAAAGTATGTGAAGGAAGCTAGGCAAGTCTGCAAGAATACTACTACTCTTTGCCTACTTAGGGACTTGGCGTGAAGACAAGTGAGTAAGCATTAAGATCCAACTCATCCAGACTTTAGCTGCTTAAGCTTCAGCTGCAGCAGGTCCAGACACAATTAATAGCGCCAACACCGAAAACATTTCCACACAAGGAACAATGCCCATAATTGACCTAAGAAATAGTTATCATGAATATTGATGTGAAGTATTACAAAAACTGCTGTTTTTTTTGTTATTTAAAATCACTCATTACTTTTTTATACTAAGTTAAAAATGAATGTTTTTGATTTGCAAGTCTTGAAAAAAATATTTAAAATGTCATATAAAATAGGCACTTTAAACAACTGTGATTATCTGTATTTTCAATTTTCTGTTCCACGATTAATATTACAAATTACTGTCACCACGTACTGCTTTTTAGTAATGTATTAAAGAAGCCTAAACTTCATGTATAAGTAAGAATACTAATAATTGAACTACAAATACTTATTAAAAAAAACCAATATAGAGAATAAAGTTCTGCGTGAAAATTATTAATAGTTTGACATTTGACAGTGTAGACGCGTCGTGTCATGCGAGATTAGTTTAACACTTTTGACAGACACAGATGTAACTTTGCACTTTGCAGTTTTTCGTGTGCTTTGGCTTCGTCTACACTCTGCAATTTCAGATTTTTGATTCGAGTTTTTGCACCATCGAGAGAAAAGATAGTCGAAGTTTTTTCGTAATTATTGAATTTCGTGGTTATATTGAGTGAAATTAGTAAATTTTTGTTGTATTTTATACAATTTTGTTCAGTGAAAGTGCACAAAGGAAATAATCATGAAGAAATTAGCGTGTCGTTAATTTCCTCGTTGCGGCCAAATCTCACTATATGAGCTTGAGTAATGAGGCCAGCGCTTTATTCAAGGCCCATAACTAATTATAATCGAATCCCGATTTTGGTGAATTTGATACAAATTGATGCAAATTTCTACTTGACTAATAGCTTATTGCTTACGCGAATGCTAAACCCTAAAGAAAGAAAAAGTTTGGATACCCACCGCTTTCTGGGGAAGTGCTGGGTTATGCTGGACTCCTACCAGCTAAAGCCATACTATCCTCTGATCGTATCGAGCTGTGGGTTCTCTAAAGAACACGCCGTTGTCACCCTTACACCTACCCGCAGGCTTATCCACTAAGAAGACCTAACCGTAAAAAAACACAGCACAAAAAAGTACACAACCAGGGTACCCGACTAGCCGAAGACGCTCAGTCCAACAATGTGATAGCTGGCAAGCCTATCGCCAACCAGACACATGTCCAATTTTTTTAATAGAAAATTAGAAATACCACACTTTCTCTTTATTGCCCGACACGGGATTAGAACCCGGGACCTCATGAAGTCCAACGCTATTGCGTTAACGGAACGCAGTAACGGAGGATCGCTAGACCACATAGACCATACACACAATTTCCAATTTTGCACGTAATCATAATTCAAGAGTAACCCTATAGGAGAGTTATGTGACAGTGTGCTATCTAATCACAAAAACATATCACTTGTAAGATGTATGTTATGAAAAGATTATGGTTGAATTTTATCAAAAATCAGCATGATTATTTTTTGAAGACATATCTTTCGATACAGTAAATCTCTAGTGCAAATATTTTTTGTCAACAATAACCACACGGGCACTAAAGTACTGATATGTCAATCATTTTTCTGATGTAACTAAAGTGGTTGAATATAAAGCAGTAGGTAATAAATCGTAGGATATAAAAGAACTGCTCCCGACCCAACACTCACAGTTCAGACAGATTTTGTCAACATCACAATGTTCAGGCTCAATTTTTTGTAAGTAATGTTATTTAATTTTTTTTGTAAGTAATGTTATTTAAATCGCCTCTGTGGTCTAGGGGTTCAGTTGTTGAATCCCGGGTCGGGCAACAAAAGAAAATTGGGTTTTTCCAATTTTCTAATAAAAAAAAATGTTGCTTGGGATAGGATATGTGCCCGGTTGGCGAAAGGCTTGCCACATATCACATTGTGGGACCTAGTATCTTCGGCTAGTCGTGAGTACCCCGGTTGTGCCTCTGTCTACCTCTTCGGGGATATGGGTGTGAATAAGAAGATACTTTAATGTTATTTAATATTAATTAAGACATTTTTAGTAGCAACCTTCGCATAATCATATATTCTTGCAGCTTTGTTGTTGTATTGTAATAATATAAAGCTAGACTAGGTACCACTTAAATTGACTGACTGACTGGCTAATCCTCCCACAGGGGATGCCCCCTTCTCCCACCGGGGCATCCCTTAGTCGAAGGGCTCGAGTAATAGACGTCTTACAATTTTGCTACTGCTTTTGTCGGAATTAGGTTTCGATTTCCGTCAATGACAGAAGTAAGAGGAACATACCCGTTTCCGTATAAAACAATAACTAGTTAGTGTTATTTTTCCATTATATCACTAATTATAAAAATATTAAATTATTTATTACAAAATTACAACGAAAAGTGGCATAGATTATTATACATAATATGTGTAAATTAGAGTGACTACAGAATATATTTTGTTGAGAACCAACATTTGTGCCAAAACAATACCAAGGAAAACGGAAATATTAACGTATGTCCTAATCTACCAAGTTTATAATGTGTAGAGATAAGTAAATATGTTTCTGCCGTGGGAAAATACAAAGAAGGAATATACAATGTATAAATAACCAGTGACGGGCTGAAAATTTAATTTTCAGTTCGGTTAGTTTCGACCATAAAATGTAGTTGCGCTACGCCGAAAAATCCTGTGTCCCTGAATTATTATACCTCCCTGGTACTTGCTTCGGTACTTATTTAGTTTATCTATCTGTCTATACCTATGAAAGAGAAAGTATGTATGTTCCGGACAAACTCCGAAACACATGTTATTTGAAGTATGAGGTTTTTCCAGCGAATAAGTGAAACAACTTATTTATGAAAACTTTCAGTTAATTATTTCTACGAAAAAGATTATTTTTAATCTACCAATTTCAATAAAGCAATGTAATGGTGACTTCACACATGGCTATTTATGTAGTTATTCAGTGTTTTTTTTGTATTTGGCAAAATGTTTGTCGTACGAGCAAATAAACAGTACAAGCAGACATGGCGACAAAATCAAAGTTATTACACTACATATAACTGTATTAGTACTTTATATTAAAACATTTATTATACAGATTCAGAAAAATATTTATTCACTTGAACCATACAAGAGGTAAGTACTTGTGTGTCGATATTTTTATAAACAACCACCGCATCGAAATCGCGGCCACACACGGCGAACCGTATTTATTTTTAGCTGTATCTTCCAAATACCCACTTAAGGCCAATAACTATGGCAAAAATGTTCCATATTTAAAGATTATTTGTCAAATAGTGCTAATACGCAAATATTAATGTCATGTGATGTGTGGAGCCGCTGTGACAGCCATAAACGGGTCTATATCCGTTACGTGTATGTGTCGAATCAATTTTTTAGCGAGATTTGGCGCCATCGTGAATGAAGGTGGTCGTTTTTTTTATTATTATTGAATTTCGTGTTAATATTGAGTGAAATCGGTTAATTTAGGTGGGAATTAGATTAATTTTGTTCAGTGAAAGTGCACTAATGAAATTATCATAAAGAAATTAGTGTATCGTCTATTTCCTCGCTGCCGTCAAATCTCACTAGATGAGCTTGAGTAACGAAGCCACCGCTTTACTCAAGACCCTGACCTGACAATACTTTGTACATAGTGACTAATGACTGTATATTGTATAAGAATTAACTAACTTAACATTGGCAAAGTAGTCGTGAAAAACAATCGAAAGCCATATTTAAAAAAGAAGAAGAAGATTTTTTTAGCACGCAAAACGCAGATTTAGGTCAGTCATATTATATCCAAATATCAAGACAAAAGAAAATATGACAAAAAAACATATCAGTCATCTGAAAGCAATAACATGAAAGTGATAGAAAAGTTCAGAGAAAACCATTGTGTCGTCCTCAAGTAGGCAATAAAACTTTGGCGTTTATATACTTTTATATTAAAGAACGTTCTTGATGAATTTATCTACAGTATCACAAACTCATTTGAGAAGTTGACAGGGATGTTGATATAAACTCCATTTGATCGCAAGAGCTTCGAATTTTCAAATAACTTTAATTAAATGTCAGATCAAATGTATAGATACGTTCAAAAATAACTAACGTCAAATTCAACGATAAAAGTAATCTGAAAGGCTAATTTGATTAACTCGAAGATTATTCTTAAGCCTTCTGTCAAGTTTATCAGTTATTTTTATGAAGACAAGTCCAATACTGGACCACAGGACCAGAGAAGCGATGAAATTAATAAATTTGCACAAATGTTTTAGGGCGGAAAATAAAAAATTAAATAATTTTATTTGGATTTAGTATGTATTTCTTGAAAGTAACACCTTCAGTCTGTCAAATAAATGTTTTATTTTTTATGTTCCGTAATTTTCTACTTTACGCTAGCGGCTTCTTTTTATACAATGGTTATTCCTTCATCCAAAGATGATCTAGGTCTAACTTCAAAAAAAATATAAGAAAAATGTGTTTTTAAAAGCGGCCTCGTAAAATATCAATGACTAATATTGTAGGTTACCATAAAAATAACTACGTTAATAAAACCCGACTTTAAAACTAAAAAGTAAAAATAATTAAAATTTAATATTAATTATACTATCTATTTCCTTTGCTATTTACTAATAGGTTTGAAGTCGGTGCCGAGCCAATTTAATACTTATACTATAGTTACTAGTGTAAGGCTTTTATTATTTTTTACTTTTTAGTTTTGAAGTCGGTTTTTATTAAAGTAGTTATTTTTATTTAATACTGTTTAGTTTATTGCTGATATCAATTAATTTCATGAAAATAAACATCAGAATAGGTGAAAAAAATAAAAAAAATCATTAAATAAAAACTAATGGGCCTACCTGAATGAAATTTTTATGGCACCAAGACGAAACTATTCCACATCAAACAAAAAAAAAATTACGTAAATCGGTTCAGAAACCTTGAAGAAACCGGTGTAGGTACATACGTAAAAAAATATACCTGCCGAATTGAGAACATCCTCGTTTTTTTGAACGCGGTTAAAAGAAGTCTGGCGACAAGGCCGCCTTTATGTGTCACTTAGTCTAAGCATATGTTTTAACTGTATTTTAAATTTCGTTTTTTTTGGACTTGACTATTGAGTTTTGTTGTTTGTTGGTTATGAATATGTAAAAATTCTTGGCGTTTCAAATTCTCAAATATATATAAATCTTGAATATTTAAAACCAGGGCCAGATTTAAGAAAGGGCAACCGGAGTAAAAGGCCCGGAGCCTCCAAAGACTAGAGACATCGTAAAAAAAATCAAATTTCGACAAGTACCTAAACATCTTTTTATTTAATTTTTTTTACTGTCATATCTTTACCTACAGTATTTTGCAGAAACATGATTTAATTGTTCTTAAATATTAATAAAAAAATCCGACAGAAAAAAATTGGCATTATTTTTGAAAAAAAATTTGGGGCCAGGGGTCTGCACTTCTTATTGCTTCGAAGACTCCAGACTCCTAAATCCGGCCCTGTTAAAAAACACCAAACAACTCCGCTATTTTCATATCACCGCTTATAAATATAACGTATTTTATAACCCACATTCTGTCATTTATGACAAGCGACCTAAAGCTTTGTTGCGGTCTGCGGTAAACATAGGTGCTGCATGCCAAAAACATATTAAATGGATTAAATTGAACTTAATCCAGTATTTAATGTATGAAATAGTTTGCATAAATTACCCCGTTCGTGAACTATTTTTAAATTATCACCATTATTATCATAACTGGCCAATATTACTAATGAAAAAGTATCTTCACGCCCATATACACGAAGAGGAGACAGAGGCACAACCAGAGCATCCCCGACTAGCCGAAGACATTAAGTCTCACAATGTATATGTGGCAGTCCTATCGCTAACCGGGCACATATCCAATCACATGCAACATTAATTCCTAATAAAATAGGCAAAGTCAAATATTTTTATGCACAGCTCCATGGTGGCTTCACGGCTATTTGTGTAGTTAGTCGGTGTTTGATTTGTACGTTTATAACAATTTGCAAATGTGCAGTAGAAATTTATTATTTCGTCTTATGTTTTTAGTAATTGGCCAGTATTTAAATAGCCTATGGTTCATTGGCTCCTTTGCTAAGCGTTGAAAATCCGACACAATTTCGACGCGGCGGATTTGTTACTTTCAGTATTTGCCAAATACAGCAACAATTATGGCAAATATACCCTCCACACATGAAAGCTATAACTTAAATACAGCAAATACAAGTAACCATGTATGGAGCCGCCATAGGTCTTTATCATTTGTGCACGTATATAGCGATTATAAATCACATATGTAGCTTAATAGCTGTATCTATAATTATAAAATAATAACATCTCTGGACTGACTTTTTACCCCGTGTTGGTCCGGGCTCCTTTGTAGAATGGACAATCTGCCTTCCTGTGCCAGGCAGCTCGTAAAAGGCGAGCATAGGCTTCCCGTCACTAACATCGTGACATCTGACTAGGTGGTAGAGTTTCGCAGCGACTCACCCGGATTGGTACCACCGCCTAACTTATTTCTGCCGCCATAACGTCATGACGTGTTCCGGTTCGGTGGGTAAGGTAGCCGGTAAACTTACTTTTGCTCGAGGCCCAACATCCTGGCCTCTGGTTGGCAACGCACCATTACCATCTTTGGTGTATCTATATAGGCGGCGTGAATTTCTTACCAGCAGAAAATCCGTCTGCTTGTTTGCCTTCCAATGTCATAAAAAAACTGACTGAGTCATCATCGCCGAGCAAAAACTGTTAGAGATACAGCCATGAAATTTGGTGATTAGGGTCATTTTATTGAGTAGACACCCACTAAGGACGGAATTTCGGAAATTCTTCCCCTAAGGGGTAATAGGGGTTGGAATTTTGTATGGAAGACCGTCAGTTTTTTGAGTGAGATACATGAAAGTTTACATTTTGACCACTTATTAAAAATGAGTAGATACGTATTTAAGCGTTTCTGTAACTAAAGGGGTGAAATAGGGGTTTAAATTATATTGAAAGTCGTTATTAATGGGCTATTATCAGTAAATATATTAACTGCCACGCGGGCAAAGATGCGGGTAACAGCTAGTTTTTAATATTACTATAGCCAGCAAAACTTAATAGAGATCTTTGATGTCTCATTTAAGCAAAAGCAAAATAGATTTCTCGATACTAAAAAAATCGCGTTTCTTTTATACAATAAAGACAATTATGGCTCATTGCTAACCTAAGTCCGGTTCTGTGAGATTTCTAGCGTGAGTGAATATTCTGGTTTCTATATCCAGACCAGAACACGACAAAAGCCAGCGTTGAAGTTCTGACAGTAGGTGGCGCACAAGTCATCGTAAACTCTACCACCTAGTTAACCAAGGTGTTAGTGGCAAACCAGCACTCGTCTTTCTCAAGCCACCATTTAAAAGCCCACAACTGAGAGAAGTAAAATAGTTTTGTTACTTAAAAATATTAAAATATTTCAGGTTGTTATTCCACGCTGTTTGTCTCGTATTGGCTAAGCCGGAAGCCAGAGAAACTCGACAAAGTGCTAGAAAACTTCCAGATGGCTTGCTTCTTGGGGCAGCTACAGCTTCATACCAAGTTGAAGGAGCGTGGAATGAAGACGGTAGGTTATGCTTGTAGTTCAAATTATCGTCTGTAATCTGTATATATAAAATAAAGTCGTGTTTGTTACACTATTTATAACTCTAGAACGACTGAACCGATTTGGCTAAAAATTTGATTAGCACCAGGAATAGGACACAATATTTTTCATCCAATTGGACTGCGAAAAAACTAGGAAAAACAACATTTAATTTTTTCCCATACAAACTGAACGGGTGGAACGAATTTCGTCGTAGCACCTAATAGTGTAATAAAGGTTAGAATATCAACTCAAAGTTTGGAGTAAGTTAGTCTATATAAAAATTTGAGTATAAAATATGTACAAAAATGACTCAACGAAATAACGTCAAATTCAACGATAAAAGTAATCTGCAAGGCTAATTTAATTAACTGGAATATCTTAAGCCTTATGTCAAGTTTATCACTTATTTTTAAACGAAAACTTTATTCGAACATCTGATATGGCTTTTGAAATGAGTTACAAGTTTTAAATGAATAAAGTAAGTTGAAGCTTAACCTAGTAAATGTTTGCATAAATCTAAATCAAATCGTCAAAATGTATCTTCGCGCCCGTATCCTCGAAGGCGTAGACAGACGCATAATCAGGGCCTAGACTACGCGAAGACACTTAGTCCCACAATGTGATAAGTGGTAAGCCTATCGCCAACCGGACACATACATATCTGAATCTTACTCATGATGCAAGTGTCGTATGTTCTTATAAGAAAATTTAACAATTATATTTTCTTCTTGATGCCTGACTGGGAAAATAAACACAGAACCTAATTAAGACAAGTTTTAAATGGATAAAGTAAGTTGAGGCTAAACCTAGTTAATGTTTGCATAAATATAAATTTAATTGTCAAAAAGCATCTTTACTCCCATATCCCCGAAGAGGAAGGCCAGGGCACCCACGACTTGCCAAAGACACTAAGTCCCACAATGTGATAGTTGGCAAGCCTATCGTCAACCGGGCACATTTCCAATTCCGAGCAACATTTTTTTATTAGAAAATTGGAAAATCCCAATTTTCTTCTTGTTGCCCGACCCGGGATTCGAACCCGGGACCTAATGCAATTAAGTCCAACACCTGAATCGCTAGACTACAGAGGCGATTTATTATTTCGCTTAAATTTAGATTAGGTCAGCATATTTCAAAATAAAAATACAAAGTGTAAAAAGAGTAAAAAGTGTAAAGCCAAAGCGCATAATTTAAATAGTGGTGCTGTAGATATTTTACTAAGAATGAAACTTTTAATTTCGTAATATCTTTTGAATGGATTGTTCGAATTGAATGATTTCAAAAGTGAAATTAAGTAGAGCATTGAAAGAGTCTTGAATATAAAATTATTTATTTGGATAACTTACGGATTAAGGATTTTACACCTTGAGCTATTGAAGTGGTGACTGAATATAGTAAGATCCCTACTTTTTCTAGTTACAAGTATAACCCATATTTATCAAGGATAATGTCGGCTTCTAATGGTGAAGGAAGTTTCTAGTAGTTTCGGAGCCTATTCAATACAAACAAACAATCGAAATTGAATCTTTCCTTTTTATTATTAGCATAGATAAATCATACAAAAATATAAAATTTACAGGTAAATCAGAAAACATATGGGACCATTTAACGCATAAAGAGCCATGTCCCATAAAGGAATGCCACACTGGGGACATTGCTGATAACTCATACCACATGGTAGAACGGGATGTAGAGATGATGAGGGAACTTGGGCTAGACTTCTACAGATTCTCCTTGTCTTGGTCCAGAATACTACCCACAAGTTTCCCAGACCAGATCAACGAAGCCGGAGTCCAATACTATAACAACTTGATCAACGAGATGCTGAAATACAACATCGAACCAATGGTCACTATATATCATTGGGACTTGCCGCAGAAATTACAACTCCTAGGAGGTTGGACTAACCCACACATGGTTGATTGGTTTACTGACTATTCCCGTGTAGTCTTTGAATTATTTGGAGACCGAGTCAAGTACTGGATAACTATCAACGAACCTCGCGAAGTGTGCTACCAAGGATATGCTGGAGCATCAATGGCACCGCTCTATAATATTAGCGGAATGGCTGAATATATGTGTGCTAAGAATTTGCTGGTAGCCCATGCCAAGACGTGGCACATGTATAACGACGAGTTTAGATCCCGATATGGCGGCTCCATCGGCATAACGCTCAGTGCATCGTGGTATGAACCATCTTCAGAAAAAGATGTCGAAGCTGCTGAAGAATTACTTCAATTTGAGGTATGATTATTAAGGCCCCATACTTAGTCAGCCAGAAGAGCCAATCGCCGCACTCCCCCGTTCTATGATTACTATGAAATATTGCGCTCTAAAGTAAACGTCCTAAGCGACAAATCACTATTTTTGACACTATAAAAGTTATCTTTTAGGTATAGTACTTACCTATGTTTATTTTAAATCTGGTGTCGATATTTTCATAATTGAAGTAGACAGTTGGGTTTTGCTTTCAAAAAAGGGTTAACTTTTTGATTTTTTTCTATCGAGCAAAGTGAAATAAATCGTGTTTTGGAAACACTAGTCTTATAAAGCATATTCATGTTAATCTTGTGTATTTTTGTCACCAAGATCCATGATTGCTTTGTATGAAAATAACATCATACTGCTGACGTATTTTAGCATACATGGACCCTTAACAGAAAAGTAACAAAGCATTTCAAGTGATTTTTTTCTTGCAAACCTTATTAAACCACGGTAACAGAATTTTAGTTAAATAACGGTAGGTTACTCATCAAAAAGAATCTTCTTCATCAAAAATAATGGCTGAAACCGAAAAGAGTGATGATTTTAGCATTAGCCTTTATATCCAACTTAAATAGAAACATACTTTTGTCAGCATAACATTTTAAAGTTAAAAATCTATTGCAGACAAAACAGTTATGAAATTTTTCAAGATCAAAACAGCAGAATATAAAGAATCTTATATTTTTCCTTGTTAAATTGGATAATGTTGTGGCAAGCCTAATAAAGATGCTTTCTGAACTGTGTCCAACATGATATAATAATAAAATGTAATATTTTATTTTTAGTGGGGAGAATACGCTCATCCCATCTTCTCAGCCGACGGTGATTTCCCTCCAGTAATGAAAAAAAAAGTAGCAGCTAAAAGCGAGCAACAGGGTTTCCCTAGATCTAGACTGCCCGAATTTACCGAAGATGAAATTAAATTGATCAAAGGAAGCTCAGATTTCTTTGGATTGAACCATTACACTACCTCTATGGTGTATAGAAATGATAGTGTGTACGGGTACTATGAGTCTCCTTCTTATTATGATGACATTGAAGCTATGACATATGCGGACAGCGAGTGGGAAGAATCGCATGCATCATGGCTTCAGGTAAGTTTATTTGTAAGGAATAGGGTAAGTAAAGTAATGATTAAACGCAACTAATCGTCCAAATTCGTACCACCATCTTATCTATTCCGGTTGTCACAACGTCAGCTTTCACCATTGATGTATTCCTGTTTAGAGGGCAGCGAGGGCGTTAACAAAATAACGAGAGGTTTATGATCCTTGACATAACTTCATAGCGCACTATTAAGTTATTTAGTATAAATGTTAGATCACCCCGTTATAGTGTACCCCGTGTTGGTCCGGGCTCCTTTGTAGAATGGAACATCTACCTTCCTTGCCAGGCAGCTCGTAAAAGGCGAGCGTAGGCTTACCATCCCTAACACCGTGACATCCGACTAGGTGGTAGAGTTTGGCAGCAACTCGCCCGGATTGGTACCACCGCCTTACCTATTCCTGCCGCCATAACGTCATGAAGTGTTCCGGTTCGGAGGGTAAGGTAGCCGGTAAACTTATTTTTGCTCGAGTCCTAACATCTCGACCTCAGTTTGGCAACGCACCATTACCACCTTTGGTGTCTCTAGGCGGCGTGAATTTCTTGCCATCAGGAAATCCGTCTGCTTGTTCGCCTTCCTATAACATAAAAAAAGATCAAAATTCGTCTTATATGACTTTTGTTTAAACATTCACGATACGTTGTCCAATCACAGTAAGACGTCAATTAGAAATTCTTGCTGTGACAATGTTTAACGACCACAACTTGTTGTGTAATGAAGACAAAACATGATGTGTTATTACACTTATACAAAATCACGAGGGATTCGCTTATTTGAGCAATGCCTTTTACATCTTTATTATCTACAAATAACATTATCTACAACTAACAATGTAAAATCACTTAAAAACTATAACTTACTAGAACTTATTGAGTTTAATTCTTAAACTCAATATGTCACAGTAATAGCTCCCATTAAAATAAATAACAGTTCAATAACCTCAGCCCAGACTTGCAGGGAGCTACTGTTAAAACGGTTGCATCAATAATTTATGATATTGCGCCACATTTGACCATTATTTTTAACTGCTGCATATCGAATGTTGTACTTTCTGCTCTAACAAAGCTCAGTATTAACCTTTATCTTAATTGGGTAACACTTTCGACACTTTTTGCCATATTTTGGTTCTACCCACACTTCGTAAAGTATTTGGATAAATCAGTATCTGATGTTAAATCACTTTAATGCAAACTAACTATTACTTAATCAGTTTTTAATTATCAAATGTTGCTTTACCATTGATGCACATGTAAAATGATTAAAAATGTATTTGAAGTCTGACAGAAATCGCATGATATATTAGGAGTGTTCTGTGATCTCTTTAAGACGTTCAAATGTGTTCTTCATGATTCTTTGATCAATTTTCCCCGTGTTGGTCTGGGCTCCTTTGTAGAATAGACCATCTGCCTTCCTGTGCCAGGCAGCTCGTAAAAGGCGAGCACAGGCTTGCCGTCACTACCACCGTGACATCTGGCTAAGTGGTAGAGTTTCGCAGTGACTCACCCGGATTGGTACCACCGCCTTACCTATTCCTGTCGCCATAACGTCATGACGTGTTCCGGTTCAGAGGGTAAGGTAGCCGGTAAACTTAATTTTGTCGAGGCCTAACTTCCCAGCCTCAGGTTGGCAACTCACCATTACCACCTTTGGTGTCTCTAGGCGAGGTGAATGTCTTACCATCAGGAAATCCGTCGGCTTGTTTGCCTTCCAATGTCATAAAAAAAAATTGCGCTATTAATAGAGTTCAGAGGGTTAAAATAAATAGAAAAATCTCTTCGGGTTCTGCGGTTATGATTGGCATACCGCAAGGCTCTATTCTTGGTCCAGTTTTAATTCTAATATATATAAACGACTTACCTAATTACAAAATGCATAATCACTATACTGTATCATTCGCGGACGATATTTTACTTATATTTAAATTCCAGGCAAGCATGAAAGGGTGAACAATGCGATATCCAAAATTGTACATTGTATTAAAGTTAACAATCTACTTTTACATGGTAATAAAACAAAGAATATTAGGCTAGAAGATAACAATATTCAACTAAATGTATGTAAACTGGATCTGGTTGAATTTACTATGTTTTTAGGTATAACGATCGATAATAAATTACAATAGAGCTCTCATATTGAGAAGCCGGCGAATATGCTTAGTACAGCAGGATTTTTCAGATAGAAAAGAACATTAACCGATGTTGAAACGGCTCGAATAATACACTTTAGCTATTTGCACAATCCAGTGTCACCAGATACACGGTAATTACCGTAGACGCACTATAATTGCCTCTTTTTCTACCGTCAAGGTAATAATGCATTACCTTGACGGTACCGTATAAAAGTTATTTTTTATGGAAATATTTAATTATATATCTTATAATATCTATATTGCGTGAAACGAATCTCAGTCAGTTATTTTTTTTTTGTATTGGCATCACGGCTTTTGGTTGCCGGGGATCCCCCAATATCAAAGTACTACATACTTTCTTAGAACTACTAACAAGCTTTGGCTATACATTCTCGTCGATATTTCACCCACGTTATCGAAATCAAAACTAAATAAAGAAACAAACTTTGAACAAAAAAAAGTATCTTCACGTCTATATCCCCGAAGAGGTAGGCAGAGGCACAACCAAGGCATCCACGATTAGCCGAAGTCACTAAGTCCCACAATGTGATTGGTGGCAAGCCTATCGTCAACCGGGCACATATCCAATCCCGAGCAACAGTTTTTTATTACAAAGTTGGAAAAACCCAATTTTCTTTTTGTTGCCCGACCCGGGATTCGGCCCCGGGACCTCATGCAGTCAAGTCCAACAACTGAACAGCTACATCACAGGGGCGATAACTTGGAACAAAAACGGAAATATTTTAACCCAGCAGATACTAAAAAAACTGCAAAAACAGCGTTAATTTCTGTCCAAACATCAACATGTCAAAAATGAATAGTGCAATTTACGAAGAAGAAATTGTCGTTCCTGGAGAGTCCTATTCAGAAAAGAATAGGAATTACAGTTTTTATGGTTTTCATTTTTGTCAACAAATTTCTGATTATTTTTTTTGTTATACTTTCAAGTATTAAAAACTAAACATAATTTGAATTCTGGTTCCCCTAAAAAAATGCACAGTAATATGCACGTTACATATTTTATGCTGATACACCGTAACTTTTACTAAAAACACCGTATTTTTACCCTTGCAACACGGTAATTCTTGAATAACATATGGAGACACTGGCATCCATTGTGTTATGGGATACTGCTTTTGGAAATATTGCATATATAAATACTATCGGACAAACACAGGCAAAACCCAAGTGTTAAGTAAACATAAAATATGCCTAATGTGAAATAAAACTTTCAGGTCGTTCCATGGGGATTCTACAAACTACTCACTAAAATTAGAAAAGATTTCGGCAACCCACCAGTTTTTGTCACTGAAAATGGTTATGCCAGTGACACGGGGCTGCAGGACGATAGACGCGTAGCTTATTACAGAGCCTATTTAGAAGCAATGCTGGATGCCATTGAAGAAGGATCAGATGTCCGAGTGTATACCGCGTGGAGTCTTATGGATAACTTTGAATGGATGCAGGGATATACGTAAGTTTTTTTTATGCAAGAGGTCAGCGAACAAATGTTGATGAACTGATGGTGAGAGACGACCAAGGCGATTAGACACCACAGTTCCTTTTAGTTAGAGTGCTGGGGATGTCTAATAAGCAGAGGACGGTTCCGATTGGTACTTATCAAGATGCCTATAAAATTGACTTGCTTGTATATCACAAGTAGGATTTCGTTTCTTGTGTTCTAGATAGTGTCCGACCGAACCTGGTTTTCAGTCGAAATTAAACTTAAACCAAACTTTCGGTTTTGCTCTCAGTCTCGGCCAAAACCACAACCGAATTTTAAATCTAAACATATAACAAGCTTCTATTAATACTGATATCTATTATACTTTTACCTATAGTATGTTAAGAGATAACATGTAGGTAAGCCTACAGCCTAGTTAACTAGCAGGGATAAATGTAATAAAAAGATAATAATTAAATTACGAAGGTACACATTTATATAATTATTTTAATACTTAATAATAAGTACTTAATAATTTACTTTATTTTAATTTACTTTATTAACTTAATAATTTACTAGGCGAGCACTGGGTAGAGGCGAAAATTGCTGAACGACGCATAATAATTAGAGATCACAGG
>NJDD01000321.1:2343-14265 GCA_002245505.1 Calephelis nemesis
GGTAGATAAATGTGTTTATAACAACTTCTGACACACATATTCAGCAAATAAATAAATATCATTTCATTGTATTAAATATTTAAACTGTTTTCTCTCGAAAAGACTGACACATGTTTATAGCGTCATATTGGTATGTAATCAAAACCACAGGTCGTCCGGTACACAAATAATAAAAACAATAAATTATTTCTATATACATACAAATCTTCACGTAATCTTCACGAATATCGAGTGTCAGACCTCATTATCCTGACATAGATAAGTAATATATAATATAAAAATGAATCGCTAAATGTGTTGGTAAGCGCATGACTTCCGAATGACTGGACCGAGTTGGCTAATTCTTTTTGTAGTGTGTTAGTTATTGCCAGGACAAGGTTCTTAACAAAAGAGAAAAACTGCGGAAATTGTAGGGAAAATGGGAAAACAATATTTTAATGATTCCCATACAAACTGAACGGGTGGAACGAATTTCGCCGGAGCAGCTAGTTGTAATAATAATTTTAAATTACCAAAGTATTATCTGAAACAAACTTTTAAGTTCGCACTCAGAGACTAATAATATTTAAATCAGTCTTTAATTTTCAAGACAAAATTGTTTCTTAATGGTGGGTTAAACGTTAAATAACTTCTTTAAATTATTCAAAAGTGTTTCCTTACATAAATTACACTTTTATGTAAAACCTAGAATTCAATCGCCTCTGTGGTCTAATGGTCCGGTGGTTGGACTTGACTTTATCTGGCCCCGGGTTCTACACCAGATTCAGCAAACAAAAAGAAAATGTGTTTTGACAATTTTTTAATGAAAACTACGTCGGCTGGCATTGGATTTCTGTCCGGTTGGCGATAGATTTGCCACCTAATGGTACTTAGTGTCTTCAGCTAGTCATGGATGTACTGGTTGTACCTCTGCCTACCATTTTGGAAATAGCTTAAACATACCCAGAATCCAATAAAAATATTTATTATTCATTTCGTGAGTAGTGTTGCCATGTCTTAACATATTCCCCCACGATTTTATGTTTGGTGTGCTTACAGAAATGCTCCATTTTTATATGGAAGTTGTATTTTTCTAATGCATTTGTTTTACTTAGGACGTAAGTTACAGTGCATTTGCGGATAGTGCAAACCCATGTCGCATTACCACAGTTTTTCATATTCTAACATTATGTAGCATTTTACAACTCGGCCAGTTCTTGCTGCATTGCTGGCTATGATTTATATTTTTAATTTTTACTTTTTTAAAGCGAGGTTTTTAGTCAGGGTGCTAGACTACTTTCACATAATTCTGTGTCCTAACGTAGTGTTATGGAAGCGAGAGTTGAATGTATACGAAAAATATAAAAGAAATAAGGATAAATGAGGTCGAAAAGAAAGCGGTACAGATTTTTTTTTTATTCATCTTTTATTTATCATCTCTTAAACCAAATTACAATTCAATAAAATTGTTTTAAAAGAAAAAGAAAAAAGGAAATTGTTAGTAAACTTTTATAGATATTGTTATATTTTTGAAATTACTAAAAGCATACGCAGCAGTGAGATCCACGATGTAGTGGGATTTAAATGTATTGTTGTAGAAATAAAAATTTAATAAAACTTAACTTAATATACTCAACTCGTGGGTATATTTTTTGTTTGTTTTATTATCACGTCGGTAATGAAATATTATTCGGGCTTTTTCAGTTTTACTGCACTTAGTAATATAATATGAAACCCAGGGGAGTATGCCAAAAGAAAATTGAAGTTTTTTGTAGCTTAATTACATCCATACCAATACTATAAATGCAAACACCTGTCTGATAGAAAGAAATAATGCTGATGATTACGAGATAGTCCCATCGATATACGATGTTAATTAATTTCATTAACATCGTGTTAATCTGATTGTACGGGCTGATGTATATCAGATGCTTACATTAATTGCAGTCTCAGCAGATTTTCACCTCGCGGGTTACAGCTTTGATCCCATACATTTTGCATAAGTTAAAAAGCAGTTTGTAGTTAAGCCTCGCGCCGTGCGTACTCAGATCAATACGAGTATCAGACCATTTGTATAATCTAATAAATAAATATCCCTGGACATGTCACACAAATTAAATCAAACCCCAAAGTAAGCAAATTATATGCTTGTGCTATAGGTGTTAGTCAACAATACTAATACATTCATAGAAATACTCAAATAGATACCAGAATGAATTTAATAAACACCCAGACCTGGAAATTATCATATCAATTATCAATTAATCATCTTTATCATTCGCTCATAATTTAAGTTATATAGTATATAATATAGTTTATTAGTAACTCGAGTGTGTTATATTACAATAATCAAAGTTACAATCATGAAGTAATTGGGTCTACCTCCAAATAGTGACCCACTATTTCAAAAACTAATCATCAAAATCGTTTCGCAAAGAAACGACAGTCGAATAAATCCTTATTTTCGGGTCATTTAAAAATAAATCTTGATATCGGTGAAGTATTTTAATGAATATTTTCATGTTTCATGGAATCATGAAATGTAGTTTTTTCCGATGATGATCCGCATTAGTTAAAAAGAATAGACCAGATGGTACAGCCAGGGCACCCATAACTAGCCGAAGACACTTAGTCCCACAATGTAATAGGTGGCAAGCCTATCGCCAACCGGGCACATATCCAATCCCGAGCATCACTTTTTTTATTATAAAATTGAAAAAAAGCGTTGCCTTACCCGGGGCTCGAACCCGGGACCTCATGCAGTCAAATCCAACACCTGGACCGCTACACCACAGAGACGATTTTTAATAAAATATTTGTTGTAATTATCTGTACAAGAATAATATTATAAAGCTAAAGAATTTGTTTGTTCATTTCCTTGAACGCGCTAATATCACTAAATACTGGTACGATTTCAAAAAATATTTTACTGTCATTTATCGAGCTACATATCATCACGCTAATTATTACAAGCGGTCAAAGTTGCGGGCGGAAGCAAGTTTATCTTATATCTTATATTTATCTTGGATGCCTAGGAGTTTGATTTGCCATTTCTTATCCTAACTAGCTAGGTTTGGAAACGATGATAGCTTACGATAGATGGGTTTAAATTTAATTGTTTTTAAATTTTTGATAATATATAACTAAACTGGTTAGAATTATAAAGTTAAAATGTCTGTAATTAAAATTTTTTTTACAAAATATATTAAAATATTTGCATACCAAAATGTAGTAGAATAGAATATGTTGTTATATTTAAATATATTTTTTAACATGTTATTAACACAAATCCCACAAATTTATAATGTTAGTTTTTTTTAATTTCGTTCACATATTCTCTGATCTATGGTGTCTTTATGCTACGGTACAAATATCAAAACAGGCAACACTAAATTTGACAGTTGAATTTAAAAGATACCTACAAATACATGTGTATTCTTGTAAATGTGCAATGTAGTGAATACTTTACGACAACCACTAAACTGGTCTAAAACTAAAATGTTCACAGCCATTTACTCGCACATTTCGTAAAATATGCTTAAATAAACTTTAAACACAAAATCGTAAACTCCAACGTAAAACATATAAAACAAGTTTAAACTAAAAACTATCATATATCAGTTTGGGTAACGAGATCATGAGGTCGTGTTACATAAACTGCTATGAAATGCAAGGCAAACTGACACAAAAACCTTAATGTTCCATTGAGCGTTACAGGGCCGGCGCAAATAAAACAAGCTGTCGCTCTAATCGTCAGCTTTTGTGCAACGCTAAGCAATTTTCTGTACTAGGATATGTTTATTAAGCCTTTTTTATTTTACGTGTATTCAAATTGGTTATTTCTATTTGATTACGTTCATATACATAGGGACATATACTCACACCAAATCCCTTGCGCGGTAGGCATAAAGCATATTGCGAGCGAGCGATATAGTCAAGAAATGTTAAGTTACGAGGCCCCGAGTACTTACAACTATTCTCATTCGTATTGTACACACATGACCCTACAAATGAAAGTATGCTAAATTTTATCGCCTCTGTGGTCGAGCGGTCCGGGTGTTGGACTTGACTGCATGAGGTCTCGGGTTCGAATGCCGGGTCGGCCAACAAAAAGAAAATTGGATTTTTCCAATTTTCTAATAAAAAAAATGTTGGTCGGGATTGGAAACGTGCCCGGTTGGCGATAGGCTTGCCACCTATCACATTATGGGACTTAGTATCTTCGGCTAGTCGTGGGTGCCCTTGTTGTGCATCTGCCTACCTCTTCGGGGATATGGGCGTGAAGATACTTTTTTTTTTAAACCAAGACTTACTTTTAATCCCATTCGCTCTCTCTTTCTCTCTCGGTCTAACTATTGCGAATCCGAGTGGCGTAACAGATTTGTGTTATCCTTCTTTAATAGTTTTATACTACTAAAAACAAAAAAAGTAAAAGCAGTAACTAATACACGCTAAGTAATAACAGTAACTAAGAGCAGTAACTAAAAGAGAGTCTTGCTCTTTATTAATCAAAGGCTACGCCCGGCCCTGCATCTTTAATATTAAAATGTCATTGCATGTAACCCTAAAATGTCAGTTTAGTATACCAGATTAAATGGCTGACTTCATGTCAAGCGTCATTTGTTTGTCGTAATAATTTTATGGCAACACCGTCATAAAACTGTCCTCCCGTCACTTAAAGTTTTCATCGTCGTATATTATATAAACAATTTTCATTATTTTGCAAGTTAAATTTTTGGGGCCAGTAATTTATATTACATCAATATGTTAACAATTAAAGCCGATAGACGTTGTCCTATCCTAATTACTATTTGATTTTTTGTATGGGAAAAACAAATATGTACGGAAAAAAGAATGAGCTAAATATATTTATTCGTTTATGCATGAGGCGACGATTAGGGATGTTCTCATTTATGAGTACGAGTACTAGCTGTCCCAGCGAAGACTACGAGTCTATCGCTTGACATTGATAGTACCTAAAATCAGGTGTTTTCTTTTTATGACATTGGAAGGCAAACAAGCAGACGGATTTCCTGATGGTAAGAAATTCCCGCCGCCTAGAGACACCAAAGGTGGTAATTGTGCATTGCCAACGAGAGGCCGGGTTGTTAGGCGTCGAGCAAAAGTAAGTTTACCGGCTACCTCACCGTCCGAATCGGACGGCTAACATTCTGGCTAGCGATGCATCTATAAGATGCATCAATAGTCAACGGTGTTAATAGTCAACGGTTGTCCCTAACCATGTTACGTGTCGTGTATTTGATGGTTGCCATAGAAAAAATATTCTTTGATGTCTGTATGGCGTGATGATAAATCACCTGAATCTTTTTTTTATGATATTGGAAGTCAAACAAGCAGACAGATTTCCTGATGGTAAGAAATTCACGCCGCCTAGAAACACCAAAGGTGATAATGGTTCGTTGCCAACCTGAGGCCGAGATGTTAGACCTCGAGCAAAAGTAAATTTACTGGCTGCCTTACCCTCCGAACCGGAACACATCATGACGTTATGGAGGCAGGAATAGGTAAGGCGGTGGTACCAATCCGGGCGAGTCGCTGCTAAACTCTACCACCTAGTCAGATGTCACGGATGATGCCTATTGCCTTACTGATTATCTTACGCTCTGACGAAAAGCATCGCAGTAGCAGCAGAAAGAAATTAAGATAGTAGTAGTCTTTAAGGTAATGATCAGTAAAGCCAATATTAGACGAAATATATGACGGAATGTCTATTCTCCAAACTGGGCCCTGATCAACGCGGACATATTTATTAAACTAGCTAGTTCTTTCAAATCAACATTAAACTGTGGATTTGTTTATAGATATAGATAATATACGTGGCCTTACGATAACCATTTTTAACTCACACATAGACAATTTACTCACACATATTTGTTTTGGTCTCGTGTTTTAACTGACAGAGTTTATATAGTAGTACATTCTAATTTTATAGTCTCATAAATTAAAATGTATGTTATAAGGATAGATAATGAATATCCTTTTGTTCCTCAGGACCTTCATCACTGCTAATGAGAGAAACCTCACCCGACACTCCAAATTGAGTAGGCATTTTAGAAAGTATTGCCATATTTCACTATATTTCATGTAAACCCTTTTTATGAAAACTTCCTGAATTCCACTTATTTCTTGCGTATATTTTTTTAATTTTCAACGGAAACCACTTTCTAGATAAATTATATTAAGTAAAAAAAGTAGTTATAGGGAATGGATTATTTGTTTATGATTCCAAATTCAAATTTTTATTTATTTAATGTTAGATTGGCATAAATGTTTTTTTTTAATTTTTATGGCGCAGAGTTTCATAATGAAACAAAACATCGAACAAAATGTTTGCTTCAAATTTTGCATTGCCAATAGAATTTCGTATTCAGAGTCAATGAAAATGTTTTGAATAGGTAACTTCTTTGAAGTCAAATTATTAGGTGCTGGAAATAACAATTTGTGAAATTGTTATGAAATTGTATGGACTCCTTTATAATAATTGCAGTAGTTTTATCGTTACGTAGTTTGAAGCGTTTTCAATTCGCAGCAGTTTAGAGTCTGTAACATTGTTGAAAATAACTCGATTCTCGAGTCTTTTGTGATAATAACATGTTGCGTTGTAAGTTTAAATTAATTTTTTAATTTGGTTTTATTTTTTAATACAATTGATTGCAAAATAATAGTAGAAACTGTAGTTTTTGACCAACACAAAAAAGGAGAAGATTCTCAGTTCGACCGTTTATATTACGTTATCAAAAAAAGTATATTCACGCCCAAATCCCGGAAGTGGTAGGCAGAGGCATAACTAGGGCATCCATGACTAGCTGAAGACACTAAGTCCCAAAATGTGATAGGTGGCAAGCCTATTGCCAACCGGGCACACTTTCATTTCCGGGCAACGTTATTTTAATTAGAAAATTTATAATACACAACATGAAATATTTTTTTTTGCCCGACCCGGGACCTCAAAGAGTTGAGACCGACGCCGGACCACTAGACCGCAGAGGCGAATATATCATAGTTATAAAAAATATTCATTGAAATATGACTTACTAGTTGCTACCTATTATCTAAATGTTTCTCTACATTCCGGATCTCAAGTTATTTGATAAATTCATACCGATGATTTTGGTAAAAATATGGGACAAACTGGCACGTACTACAAATAAAAAAATGTGTGCGTGTACTAGCGTACACTCGTAAGAAGTGAAAAAGTGAAACTTCTTTATGACGTTATTTTTTGAAAAAATAATTTACTATATGCAACTTTACAGAAATTGGTTAAATAAAGTTTATTGCCAATCCCTACTCCGCTGGAGAAAGTATACTTCGAATCACGCGTGGTAGGGATAAGAACAAAGATGGCGCGTAACGGAAAAATGTGACGCGTAACGAAAAAGCGTTACACATTTTTTTTTAAACCCCGATAAAGAAGTTTCACTTCAAAAAATTTAAACTACACGTTAATGAATTATAACCAAATTTACATTTTGACTTTTACTCTTCACATTTCACACTGAGGCGAGAAGAATAAAAATATACTATATCTTTCCTCAGAACATGAAGCACTTACCTTCCAAATTACATTTTATTCAGTTCAGTAGCTCCTGCGTCAATCGCGGTCGGGTTACAGACAGACAGATAAAATATTTATATAATGCTAGAAATGTGTTGTGCTGCCCATGAACCTATTTTATTTTAAAAATTTTCAATGTATAGCTTTGTGCTCTGGAACACAATACTAACGACTTAACATACGATCGACGATGACTTAACATTATAATAGGAGGCAAGCCTATAGCCCACCAGGCACGTGACTAATCTCGGGCAAAGTTGTTTTAATTAGAAAATTAAGTAACTAACATTTTCCTTTTGTTATCCGACTTAATGAAGTCAAGTCCAACAAAGGACTACTGCCCCACAAAGACACATTCTATATCATTAAAAAATATAACAAGGAATCGTTAATGTAAAATCAAACAGATGTTTTGTGTTTTAATCTACTCTAACTTAAACTTAAGTTTAAGTTTTAGCCCTGATTATGATGTACGAGTATAAGCTAAACCGGTAGGTTATTTACAAAATAATAAATTATAAGTTATACGTAAAATAGTACAAGTGTTTCTTTATTTAAAAAATGTGAATATTTGGAAGTTTTACCAAGCGCCGACGAAAAATATCAAATATAAATATGTTGTAGGTACGTGTTACGGTATGGTTGTAGCTACATGGTACTTTAAATATTTCAAAACAATTTAAGGATTTTGTGACGACTTCAACTAAGTATGTTTTACACATATTTAGAATCTTCAAACTCTTTAGTCCGGTATTGGACTTGACAACATAAGGTCCCGGTTTCAATCCCTGGTCAGGCATCATAGTTAAAATAAATATTAAGTCAACAGGTGAGTCCAGTAAGCTCAAGAAATAAAAAATTATTATAAGGTCTATATAACACCAAACAAAAATAAAACTTTCTTCCGGTGACGACGGGTACCAATCTAACTTCAACACAACGTGGTTCAGTTTTGTAAAGTTAAAAAGAAAACTAGTCATCATTACTTCTGACATTGACTGCAAAAAATAAGGATCCAGAAAGCTATAAACGACTAATAGGTATATATACCTAAACTAACTACAAAAGACGATTTTCAGTACAAACTTACCTCCAACATGAGGTGCTATGGGACTGCATGGAAAATCCAAATAACATCCATTGATGCAAAAAAAGATATTAAACCTGAATATAAATAACTAAATATAAGATATATTTGATTGTTTTGGTCCATAAATTGTTAATATATTAGTTTAGAAAATCCAAATAACATCCATTGATGCAAAAAAGGATATTAAACCTGAATATAAATAACTAAATATGATATATATTTTATTCCATAAATTGTTAATGTATTAGTTTAAAGAGATCTCTTCATGGTCTCTTCATGAGATAAGCTCGCGAATTGTACTTTTTTCTGAAATTGTTATTTCTTTTGTGTTATTTCACCTGTGTAAATACAATTCTTTAGAATTACTATTATTATTATTATTATAAAATAATGTTTCTATTGAACGCAATAAACTACGTCCATATACAAGAACCAAAGTCACCTAAAGAAGTTTGAGAAAATCTTTCTTGTGCCTATGAAGGCTCGGGTTTTGCACGCAGAGCTGTTGATCTGATACGTGATCTCTAAACAACTACACTCTCTGAATGCTTAAACATAGACGAGTGCATCAGCAATAATTTCAATAGCACATAAACTTCGAAACTATTGAGTCTTGTTAAGAAACCTTTTTGAATATATTACCAAGTACGGAATTCACAGCTATTGGAGAATAATTATAAATTTTTGGATCACCTTTTTTAAAATAAGTATAAAGTTAACTGTTTAATTTATTTTAATGTAGACGGAGAATTAGTTTTGCACGATAGAGCTACAAGTCGTCAGTTATTTTTGACATTTCATACTTTGAGACTGGAAGACAAAAAAGTAAACGGATGTTTTGCTGGCAAGAAAATACGTTGAAAAATAATAAGAGATTAGAGTTTAACGTGCGATAATATGCCTTCTGCTGTGACTTTCGTTTTTTGGAAATTTGTGAATTTACAGTTCTTAACAAAAAAAACAAAACATCCTTGTTTGTCAGCTATTAGGTCTACCTGTTTTATTGACATCATATCACTGTACTATTAATATTCAGTATGCTCGTACATAAGTAAAAAACAGTACCTAATTGTTTACAACCTTTTCGACTCTTCCGTCACATGACGTTTTTTCTTATTTTCTACCGTTTAATCAATAAAATCGCTACAAAAATAGCTATAGAGTACACATTTCACCTCATGGACTATAGTATAAGAGCCGATCCAAAAGAAGTCGTAATTTGAGTGAAAAGCAAATTTGAGTTCTACGCAGTACGTAAGCCTAATCGCTTTCGTAGTGCCCATTAATCATATTCGTGCTTATATTAACTAGAAATCGGCGTTAAATCATTTAGAAATTTGTCTGGAAAGTTGAAAACTTGGGTAATTTTCCAAAAAAAACTAAAGATGTTTTTATTACATTTACATTGTTAAATACAATACGAAATGTATAAAGCTAACTGAACCGACAGTTGTTCTGGAAGGTAAGAAGAGGTATAGCCGGGGTAACAACGATTAGCTGATACCTTTTGCTAATTCATGTTTGACTCACTTTTCACTAACAAGCACTTTGGCATTTCGTATATCGTTACCGACGATATAAACACAAACATCCTTTTGGTCTTAGACAAGTAGACAAATTAATCTATCCCACAAGCAAACCACTTTTAAGCTTGTGATGTGGGTGCTAGTTAACGATACTAATATATGAATATTCACAGTAGGCAGAGGCACAATCAGGTTTTGGGAATTAGTGTCTTCGGCTAGTCGTGGGTGCCCTGGTTGCACCCCTTCCTACGCCTTTGGGAATATGAACGTAATACTTACTTACACTAAAAACAAAACTTAAAATCTAAAAGATACCAGAGACGGCTTTATCGCCAAAACAACGATCTCTTCTAAGCATTCTTGGTCTTATTTTAATCTCAATCTAAGAAATGTTGCATGATATTGCATTTAATGCACGAAAAACAAATATAATGCACAAAACATTAATTTGAACAAATATACAATTGAATATAGAGAAAGTTAGGCAGGTCCGGACTCCTTTGTAGAATAGACCATCTGCCTTCCTTGCCAGGCAGCTCGTAAAAGGCGAGCAAAGGCTCACCGTCACTAACACCGTAAATTCTGACTAGGTGGTAGAGTTTAGCAGCGACTCGCCCGGATTGGTACCACCGCCTTACCTATTCCTGCCACCATAACGTCATGACGTGTTCCGGTTCGGAGGGTAAGGTAGCCGGTAAACTTACTTTTGCTTGAAACCTAACATCCCGGCCCCAGGTTGGCAACGCACCATTACTACCTTTGGTGTCTCTAGGCGGCGTGAATTTCTTACCATCAGGAAATCCGTCTGCTTGTTTGCCTTCCAATATCATAAAAAAAAAGGTGTGTAAGGATCTTAATACTTGGCACTCGTGTGTTTACACAATGTATACAGTAAACTACAATGTATACTAGAATAGTTATTCATAGCTTTTGGTTCCTATCTGTCTTATTTGACTGTACTTTATATATGCAAGCGAGTGAACGACAATAAAATAAGAAAATGAGATACCGAAAAAACCGTCTATCGCCAGCTGGGTATCCGATCCCGGGTAACGAACGATGTTTTCATATGTTGCCCAGTTGGGGCTAGATTTGTCATTACCAGATTTTGCTACAACGTAGCACTTTCAGCTAACAGAGGTACGACCAGGATACCCAACTACTTTTACCTCTGTCTTACTCTTCTGGGATACGCACGTAAAGATATTATTCACTTAAGTAAAAAAAAAATATAGACAGTTGTTTAGTATCGTTACATTTTATGCATTTCTTTCCCTTTGTCCATATCCTTAACAAAACTTTTAATTTTTTTTTATTTAACTTGCTTTAATAGTTAGTGTTTTGCTGTAATGTGGAAATACTAAATTGTTTGAAATAAAAAGGGGGTTTTATGGAATAGGAAGTCAAACTAGCAGACTGATCCACTGGTACAAGCAAAGTATCTCTTACATACCATAGACATCAAAGGCGATCTAGCGGGGCTATTCAGTATCTTTTTAGTGATGACCACTGGGTGAAATCTACATCAAAAAGCAACCGATAATATGCGATCTCCATTGCACTTCTGTTGGTCACATGAGATATCAAATGTACAACACGTCATTTGACAGTTATTTGATGTATACTAAACTCAGTGATCATCATTAAAAAGGATACAGAATCAGCCCCCTACGCCGTCAACTGGATGTAGAGGTAAACAAATTTAGCTATATTCTATTCTATAAACCGAAACAACGATGACCTTATTT
>NJDD01000321.1:14300-61308 GCA_002245505.1 Calephelis nemesis
TATATATATATATTATTTTTAATAATAATATTCATTTATTGCTCTTCACAAAAACTGTTTCTTAAATTAAGTAAATTAAGTACACTTTTGTTGTTAATATTTTGAATATACGGATTGAAAACCAGGTTTTGTGAGAGTCTGGTGCCTAAATTAAGTACAAGTACTTGAATTACAGGTCACCAGGTCATATATATCCCAGGACAAGTTACACAAATTGAATCTAACCGCAAAGTAAGCAAATTATATGCTTGTGTTATGGGTGAATACCAGAATAAATTTATAAACACCCAGATCCGGAAATGCAGACATCTAAATGTTCATCACACAAATCGTGATCGTTCGATCGATGAAATCGTTCATCGTCGGGAATCGAACCCAAGCCTCGCGGTTGATCGGTGTAGTTAGGCGTGTACGCAAGCCACTCGACCAACGAGGCGGTCAAAAAAATATACTAACGGTTATGAAATATACAGATAAGGTTTATCTGTATATTTCCTTATCCTCTTCAATCACTTTTCTACTAAAAAATAGCATCAAAATCCGTTGCGTAGTTTTAAAGATTTAAGCATATAAACATTCAAACAACACAACACAACATCTTTCAACATTAAAACCTTGTACAGAAGATGAAATACTTAAAATAATTGACGGTTTAGATTCAAACACAAGCTGTGGAATTGACAAAGTTACAACAAAATCAATCAAATGCATTAAACAATTAATAATTAGCAATTTGACAAAATGTATAAATAAATGCTTTGTTAACGGTGTGTTTCCGAACAGTTTAAAAATAGCTAAAGTAACCCCTATACATAAGGCTGGAGCTAAAACTGATCCTGGTAACTACCGCCCTATCTCTGTATTACCAGTAATGTCTAAAATATTTGAAAAAGTTCTATATAGCCCAAGCGGCTATATAGAACACTATACACTCATTTAAATAATGTAAACTTTCTATATTTAAGCACCAATACAGATTTCGACCTCAATCAAACACATTATGATATATGACCACAATTGATCTAATAACTAAAATTAAAAATAATATTGATAAAAAACAAATAGCGTTAGGAGTTTTTATTGATTTAAAAAAGGCATTTGATACAGTAAGTCATACTAAGATAGTATGATATATAGACTAGCAAAACTAAAAAGTCTAGGCATTACTGATAAAGCTTTTAGTATTTTTGAATCATACCTTACTAACAGATTTCAAATAACTAAAATAGAACATCACGAAAGTAAACCCCTCAAAATAATGTACGGAGTGCCTCAAGGATCAGTTTTAGGACCACTTCTTTTTCTAATATATGTTAATGACATAAGTGATGCAGGTTTGGCAGGATATACATCGCTCTATGCCGACGATACGTGTATTTTTTACTTTGGACAATCCGTCCAAGATGTTATTTCGGAAGCTCAAAATGATTTAAATATATTGCAAAAATGGCTAGAACAAAATTTATTAACTATTAATACTGCAAAAACTTCGTATGTAATATTTTCCGCTAAAAATAAAAAAAATCCTGACTTTAAACAATTAACTATAAATAATGAAATAATACACAAATCTAATCAAGAAAAGTATTTAGGTATTATACAGACAATAGGCTGACCTTTAAACCACACATAGATTATTTGCGAACTAAAATAATTCCTATAACTGGAGCATTACGTAATGTATCAAAGTATGTACCATACCAACTACGTCACATGATATACAATACCCTAGTGAAACCGCATCTTGAATATTTAATAGAAATTTGGGATCAAGTAGCTAAAACTAATTTAAAAAAGATTCAAATAATACAAAACAAACTGATTAAAGTATTATTTAATTACGCATATGACACTCCCTCTAATATTATTTATTCTAAAACTAAACTATTGAATTTACAATATTTATATACTTACAATATATGTATACTAATTCAAAAGATACTCACAAGAAGCATAAATTCCTAAATCACATTTAATAAAAAGTCACACCAATACTACACCAGAAGCAGAAACAATATAGAATTGCCTCGTGCTAGAACTCTGTACGGAAAAAAAACCATCCAATTTGAAGGAGTACAGTTATATAATAAATTACCAAATGCAATAAAAAATTGTGAAACAATTAACTGTTTTAAACTTAATTTAAAACAGTACTTACTGGATAAAATTAAACATTAATAATAATGTTATAAAAATTGTACTTACTTACATTGTAATTGTACTTACAATTACAATGTACTTACAAATACAATTACAATTACAAAATAAAAGATATTGCAGTTTAAATATTATGGCCAAATTGTAATACTTACTTTCATGAACATTCATTCAATTCGCAAATTCAGTTCGCAAAAATGCTTTGCTTGTTGCCACGCTACGTCGTGCCTAGTACCATTCATGACGTCACGAGCCTGCGAATGCGACTGCGGTCGGTGGAAACCAGTTTTATGCTTCGTTTACGTTATAACCATGCATCTTGTATTTTGCTTAGGATAATTATTGTAAATTGTTTTTTTTTTCAATTTTATGTTTTTCATTGATCTATTCCAAACCGTTTCTCAAAATTTGGCTAGTGCTTTAGATATAACTTTGTATATTATTATATCTAGTAAGAAATTGTCAAAAACCGTCAAAGAAAAAAAAGAGATGACTAACTCTAACCCACAATCGACTCGTATAGACACCATAGATGATATTGGTGCGTCATCATCTACGGATATAAATTTAAGCAAACCTATCAGCTACTTGAACCTCTACCAAGTAACAATAAAACAGCTAACACTGACGCTATATGACCAGGAATAGATAAGGCATTAGTAAGTCCAAATTTAATATAACATAAATATAACAAAATATTTACATCCCAATATCTGTTGATAAATATACCCACTAATCAGATCGTAATGTAGATTCAAACATTTCGTTATTTTAAATTTTATAACTTCGAAATTTAAATACATAAAGTTTAAATCATATTTGTGAAATTCGGAAGTCAGAGCTCTTGTAATTAGCACTCACCTGTCTGAAATATCTCGGATCCGAGCTAACATACTCGCTAATTAGTCTTAATGAGGTTCCAGTACACTTTCCTCAACTTACATAAAATAATCACATTTACATTTTGAAATAACTTTCTAAATTTTAATCCCAGTATACTACTAATTAAAAGCTACATAAAATTAAAGTTATTGTAACTGAAAACATTCTGAACTAACTTATTCTGCTATTTGTACAAACAGTAAAAAGGAGAATGGCGAAACTAATAGCAATAAAAAATACCTAACTTTTGACTACTGTCTATTAAACATTCGGTATTTTTATATGGAATACTTGCATGCTTGTTGTTACCATAATCATTTAAGGCAGATTTGAGCTTTTCAATTTTTTGGGTCTAATTTCGCCATTACCCTTTGAAAATCATTCTAATACATATTTTTCATCGCTCGCATTCTGCAGTTGGCAATCAAATCAATGTATTTATTCCTAAAAAAATATAGTGCAATAACGAGTGAGCCTTATACGTTGTTTGTTTGATATGATGAATGTATATATCATGTTTTTACCTTATCTATAATATAATAATGAATCGCTAAATGTGTTGGTAAACGCATAAGTTCCGAACGATTAGACCGATTTGGCTAATTAATAAATAAATAAATATCTCTGGACAAGTTACATATATTGAATCTAACCCCAAAGTGAGCATATTATATGCTTGTGTTATGGGTGCTAGTCAACGACTTTAATACATAGAAATACTTAAATATATACCAGAATAAATTTAATAAACACCCAGACCCGGAAATGCAAACATCTAAATGTTCATCACACAAATGGCTGCCCCCGTCGGGAATCGAACCCGAGCCTCGCGGTTGGTCGATGCAGTTAGGCGTGTACGCTAGCAACTCGACCAACGAGGCGTTCAAATTCTTTTATTATTGTGTTATTTACTATCAGGAGAAGATTTTTATGAAAAGAAAAACCAGGAAAAATGCAGGGTAAATGGGAAAAATAATACTTTATTATTGCCCATTCTGAACGGGTGAAACGAAATTCGCCGGGACAGCCAGTTATATATAAAAACCGTGAAGCTATTCGCTAGTCTCGCAAAAAATAGAAAACAACTGGACCGATTTAACCAATTTTAGTTTTGAATTATTTGTCGAAGTCTAGGAAAGGTTTAAAAGGTAAAACAGAAAACACTGCGAGGAGTTTCCTTGAGTGAAGATACTTAAGGAAACACTGCGAAGATTATTTTTTTATGATATTGGAAGGCAAACAAGCGGACGGATTTCACCTAAGGTGGTAATGGTACGTTGGCAACTGAGGCCGGGATGTTAGGCCTCGAGCAAAAGTAAGTTTACCGGCTACCTTACCCTCCGAACCGGAACATGTCATGACGTTATGGCGGCAGGAATAGGTAAAGCCGTGGTACCAATCCGGGTGAGTCGCTGCGAAACTCTACCACCCAGTCGTATGTCACGGTATTAGTGAAGATAAGCCTATGCTCGCCTTTTACGAGCTGCCTGGCAGGAAGGCAGATGATCTATTCCGCAAAGATACCCGGATCAACACGGGAAAAAACAACTTTTTATGTTTTCCCATACAAACAAAGCGGGAACAAAGTTTGCGGTTACAGCTAGCTGCTAGACAATAAATAAAGGTTTTGTCGTCTCTGTTGTCTAGCGGTCTGGTGTTGGACCTAACTTCATTGTCGGGCAACAAAAAGAAAATGTGTTGTTTCAATATTTTCGATATATATCAGGAGAGCTCCAAATATTAATATTTTCAAAAGTATGTTAAAGCGTCACTTTCTGCGTTCACTGTGATCAATACTTATATTGCTCGTTCTAAATTCTAATACCTATAATTAAAACAGGTTTCTGCTTTTAGGATGATTTATTTTATCTATTAGTAGATGCATTTTTTTTAAGAGCACCATTACACAGTATTCTGTTAAATCTTGTTCCATACATGGGTTGCCTGGAAGAGATCGCTGATTTGGCGATAAGGCCGCCTTTGTGTATCTTATAATTTAAGTTTTATTTGATGTATTTGTAATTTATCTGTATTTGGTGCACAATAAAGAGTTATTGTATTGTATTGTATTGTATTTTTTTATGTGAAAAGGTCGGTGAACAAACTACTCCTGAGCATAAAAGGTTACTGTGGCCTATAGGCAACACAGATGTTATAGCGCGTCACTGTCCTCTGACCGAGATGTCAGATCGATTGCGCTAGTCTACCGGCTACCTTACCCTCCAAATAAGAAAATGACAATTATTATAGCGGGAGGAATACGTAATGGGCCGGATCCATTTCCGGGCAAGTTACTGCACAGCAGTTTGCAACCAGTAGTCTTGCTGGTAATTAAAGTTTGCTAAGAAAATATTGACATATTGTTTTTTCTATCATCCTGCCATCTTTCTAGATTTCTCTTCATCTGAACCTTCTCCTGACCATAACTAATAGATACAAAAAAGTATTATTAAAATCGATTCATCAATTCACGCGTCACGCAATGAGCAATAGAAATTGGGATTCATTTCCCTTACTAAACGTAATAGCATATGCATATGCTTAGCAGACAAGTCCATGTATAAGTCAGAGTGTTAAGAACTTTCATCATCAAAATTTCAGATACAGGACGCCCACTGCTGAACATAGACATCCTCAATAGATTTCCAAAGAGACCGATCGGACGGAGTCTGCATTCGGCGGCTCCCTGCAATAAGGTGTAATAGGGGGACGTACGCTGTGGTTGACGGTACAAGGTCTCCATTCTAGAAACTTAACTAGGCGGTAGAGTTTCGCAACGACTCGCCCGGATTGGTACCACCGCCTTACCTATTCCTCTCGCCAAAACGTTAATGCTTGCTGTTGACGTGTTCCGATTTGAAGGATTAGATAGAAGGTAAAGAAAGAAAGAAAGAAAGAAAATATATTTATTTGCGGAATATGCGTGTTGAAGTTGTTACAAAATTATTTAAGCTTTCCAACATATTCTACCACATTGTGGTGTGCAAATAATTTAATATTTTTATAAGTGATGATGATGATTGATCCGACCGATTTCGGCCATGGCGACCACTTCGACTCCTTAGTCGTAGTCCTTATAAGTATAAAATAACTAACTATATACACAACGTTTTAATATTCATACGAACAAATAGTTTTATTCTTATTATAATTTGAGTTATAACATACAAATAATTTTAAAATGATAATAAATTTAGCCCTGTCTACCGTAAACTACCACCGTTTCCAAACCTAGCCAGTCGGGAGAAGAAACGGCGAAACAAACTCCCTTAAACTTACTTTTGCTCGAGGCCTAACATCCCGGCCTCAGGTTGGCAACGCACCATTGCCAACTTTGGTTTCTTTTGGCAGCGTATCATAAAAAAACCTCATTTACTAGTGGCTAAGCCGATTTGGCTAAACATTAAAAAGGGGTAGCTTAGAACGGGAGAAGAACATTTTATCCCGTTTAAAAGCGAGTCAAATAGAAAAAATAACACTTTAATTTTTTCTATACAAATTGAACGGCTGCAACAAAGTTTGTCTTAACAACTACTCTTACACTTTTAATAATTAATGAAAAAAGTTTAGAATGTAATTTTCAGGCGAATAAATAGCAAAGAGGAGAAGGGAGTGGAAAATCTTTGTTGATGTGAAAAATAAAAAAAAATATTTAAAGTGGTACATTTTAATTCAATCCGGAAAATTGAAGTTTTCAGTTTAATATACTGCTATTTTTGAGGCGACAAAAAAAACACTTTTATAGTGGTATAAAATACTTCAATCTGGAACATGACAGTGAAAAGTACTGATGATAAGAAGACAGGAACAGATCAGTGAACCCAATACTGTCGGATCGTTTCTAATTTCTACCAGCTAATATGTAACACCAATAACAAGAAAACTGAGTCCGAAATTTGTTCCACAAAACAAACAACAAAAAGTTGAACACATGTAGGTATTTGTCGGCCAAACCCAGACTAAACGATTTGCATATAAGTTACTAGTTTCGGGCCCGTAAGTCCCCATAAATTACTAACGTGCTGAAAACACACATTCACGTAAGTTAAATAACTTGTCCAACTTGAAACAAAGTTGGACAACTTTCCTGTAAGGTTTTGTTAATTAGGACTATGCATTTTTAGGGTCGCCGTTATGTCACGCGTGTGTTCATATTCTAACTGTAACTTCCCATTATATCTTTGAAATTTTGTAAGTAAGTATCTTTACGCCCATATACCCTAAGTGGCAGGCAGAAGCACAATCACGACTAGGCGAAGACACTAAGGCCTCAAACTGGATCGCAGCGATTGGGGGGCGGCTACGAGAGCGGCACGATCTAACACATAGATTCTTATTGAAGTGAACTGGATGTCAGCGGAGCGGGGACGGAGCGATCTGGCCGATCGGCCATAGCTCGCCTCGCCCGCTCCCGCCTCGCTAGTCTATCGCCAACCTGGCACATATCCAATCCCGAGCATCAATTGGAAATACCAACTTTTCATTTTGTCGCCCGACCCGGGAAGCGAACCGTTGTTTCGGTTTCTGCCTTCCTGTGACAGGCAGCTCGTAAAAGGCGAGCATAGGTTTATCGTCACTACCACCGTAACATCTAACTAGGTGGTAGAGTCTCGCAGCGGCTCGCCCGGATTGGTATTGGTACCACCGCCTTACCTATTCCGCAATGTCAGATCTTGCCGGTGACCTGTTCCGGTTGGGAGGATGAGGTAGCCGGTAAACTTACTTTTGCTCAACGCCTAACATCCCGGCCTAAGGTTTGCAACACACCATTACCACCTTTGGTGTCCCTAAGTGGCGTGAATTTCTTACCATCAGGAAAACCGTCTGCTTGTTTGCCTTTCAATATTATTATCATAAAAAAATAACAAAAACAAGTTAAAGAATAAAACCTACGGTACTGGTATGCATGCAAACGCTAACGTCTTCTGTACGCTATTGTTATTACTTTCAAAGATAATAAAATCAAACTCAAAACGCCTAATGTGACTTATAAAGGTCTAATGTGAGTTATGAAGGTTATGAAGGTTAAAAGTATTTCTTACCAAGCGCATTTGACGGATTGCTCCCCTCCCTAAACGCATGATATAATTGGATGACCCCTAATTGGAACACAGTGAAGAATTTGAGCTCCCATAAACCATCCCCGTGATGTGAGGAACGCAATAACATTTGTAGCTTACGAGCTCCGAATAAGCTGCAATGATTTATACGGCTTCATATCTTGTGTGGTGGACTGTGGAAGATTAATATATACTGGATCACATCTGCGTTATGAGAGAATATATTTGTACAAAGTGTTGTACCGAGTATCTTCACACCCGTTGTACTAAAGACGTAAACAGAGGTACAACAATGGGACCCATGTTTTGTTGAAGGTACTTAGCTCTTAATGTGATAAGAGGCAAATCTGGTACCAACCGGATATTTATGTAATCTCAGGCAACGCTATTTTTTAGAAAACCGAGAAACACGTTACAAAGTTGCCCGATATGGGAATCGAACCCAGGACCACTCATGTCGTCGACGCCAATACCGTACAACTAGGCGTATATAAAATGCATAATATATTGATGTACTATGAATTTATTCTAGTAGGCAGCAAAAAAGAGATAGAAGTTAGCATTTTTTAACGGCTCCAAAAAGGAATAGTTTATATATTTGACTAAGTAATCGACTTGTGAGTTTGACACAATTATTCGGCCAGTAACGAACTGATTTTAGTGGTTCCTATTGGGAAAATAGATCATGATTCCCAGGTCGCGGCATTAAAATGTAACCTATAAAAATAAAATCCAAAAACCAATCGATTCATGATAGAAAAAAAATAACCTACTAACCACTACCACCTAGAAATACGACCACCCTTTCGAAAAAGGAATAACCAAATTGCGACTCACTAATTAAATTGGAGTGGGTTTTTGCAGTTTCACTGTGTATAAATGTTTCCAAATTTTAAAGTTTGAACGAAACAGGAAAGTTGTGACAAACAAAATGACATTTCTATGTAAATGTTCTAGCATTATCCAAATGTTGTCGAAACTCGAAGTGGTTGAGTCTGGTGCAGTTATAAAATTCAACCCACTTAAGTGGCAACTGACCGTGTTTTCAAAACTGTGGTGAGCTTTCGTTGTGGAATTCATTTCAAACTCTTATTCTGGCGTTCTCAAGTAAGTTTAAAAACATGAAGTAATAATAACTTTCAATATTTTATGTTTGTAAAGGCATTCTAAAAATAAATGCATAAATAAATATTCCTGGACAAATTACGCAACTTAAAAGTAAGCAAATTTAATCTTTGTGCTATGGATGTTAGTCAACGATTCTAATACATAGCATATTTAAATAGATACAAGGATAATTTAATAAATATTCAGACCCGAAAATGTAGGCATCTATGTGTTAATAACAGAAATGTCTGCCCCCGTTGGAAACTGAACCTGAACCTCATGGTCGGCCGGTGGAATTGATGATTATTACACTCATCAAGAATGCCGTTACGGAATTTCGACATTTTGAAATGCATACATACTCATATATACGCAATTTCGAACCACACGATCAGATTTTTCCTTATGAAATTTCTCTATTTCTAGATTCCGGAAGATGGTATATTCGTTTGCAGTCGCGTAACGAAAAACCCATTAACCGCGAGTTGGTTTCGGAAGTCCATAAATTTTGTAGAAGTCGCACCATATGTTCGAAAATAAGCAACCGGCAGTGTTGCCAAGTTAGCCACGTTTTGGACGTATCTGACGACATTTTAGATTAAATTTCATTAAAGTTTAATAATGGAATACATCATTAAGTATATACCATTAGTTTAATTTCGTACCTTCATAAAAAATGAAAAAATTGTAATACTAATTACTATAACACACATACATCCCTTCAAGCCAAATTGCCAACGGATTAGCCAGAGATTTGGCACTTAAAACTCTATCTCACAACTCTTGGAGAAATTTCTGGCTTCACACATTTATTTTCCCTTTTCATACAAACACGCCGTTTTCTTTACACCACTCTAAGATACCTAAAGAATCGAACCTAGGTCTCCTCCGGTACCTACATCGATCTATATTCGCATTGTATGTCTGCTTTGTCAATCATTCATCTGCCATTCTTTCTACATAAACGAACCAGCGCAGCAAGCACTTTGTCATTTAACACAAACTTCTCTATTAATCCCACTCTTTCTCGATTATATTTGCCCAGGAATGGCAACTTTTTTTATAAAATGTGTACTTAATTACTAGCACTGTTCAACTGAGCTTTGTTTCGAACGGAAATTAACTACTGATAATACGGTTAAGGTTATTACGGTTACTCATATTATGGTTGACGTGCTTACGGAATTCCAATTTGCTTTTTGCGTAAGGAATTATTTCGAATATAAGTGGCACATCAGTGCCTAACCAAAAAAAACACTTTTAGTGTTGTTAGGTTAGTCTCTACACGATATTTCTGCAGACGTTTAATCTAAAAAAAGGTATCTTCACGCTCATATCACAGACAATGTTTGGCAGAGGCACAACCAGGGCAACCACCACTAGCCGAGGACTAGCTAAGTCCCACAATGTGATTCGCCAATCGGGTCCACGACCAATCCCGAGCATCATTTTTTTTTTAGAAAATTGGAAAAACTAGGTGTTGCTCGACCCGGGAATCGAATCCAGGACGTCATACAGTCAAGGCTGGACCACCAGATCACACAGGCGATAAGAGAGACGTTTAATCTATTACTCGAAAAACGTAGATTAAAAAAGGTCACAATATCCGGACTAATCTGGCTTAAATAAAATGTTCCATCTCTTTTGTTTTTGTTTCATCAAAAAAGACAGCAAGCATCTAAAATAATTTTAGTTTACGACCAATAGAATCATTAAATAGTAAGATAAAATTAGACAGTATTTAGCTAAGCAGGTGGTAATTTTTTTGTATGGTGAGGCGGCGAAAATTTTATTTTGTATTAGCTGTAAACTAACAAAAGTTTCCCTATATGCTGTGTTAGTTGGCTATTATAATCACCATGTATGAGGTACGGTCTTCAACGTAGAATTCGCTTTTCCCTTAATAAACTTTATAACTCTCTGAAAACTAAGTCAACACACTACCACAAAATAAATGTTAAATTTCCAGCAGATTTTTTCTAGAGAAAACTAAATCATTTAGGTGATACTGTTTCAATTGTTTTGTTTAATACTAGTTGTTTTCAACCGCTTAGGGAGGGATATGGGTGTTACATGTGACAACTAAACGGGAGGGTCAGTTTCAATACTGATTTTTTTGTTTAAATGCTGGCGTGACGGAGATGGTTCTTAGCGACATTACAGATGGGCGTTGTCAGGGGTAATTTTTTGAAGTGAATAAATACTTCTTTAGCGGCAATGCGCACTTTTTTCGGAATGGGTAAAAACTTCTAAACACGCGTCACGACACGTGACTTGATCGAAAATTTGTAAGACGGCGCAGGGCGCTTGTACGAATAAGACGGCGCAGGGCATCTGCGCGAATGTTCGTGTTGTCATATTTGTGTACGTTAGCGCAATAAATGAATATTGTATTCTACCACATAAATGATAGTACTTTCATACTGATAATTAAAGCAATTCATGCAAAATTATTCCCTAACCATTCCAAAATATCAAAAAATGCACAACGTCAATATTCAAGTTTTCACTTCTGCTGGCACTCCCGGAATGCAACCAGTTGTTTTTTTTTAATTTCATGATTATAAGATATGGTAAGCGAACAAACTGTTCTTATGGTTTTTTTACTACCTTGGCCCAGAGATATTTTAGATAGTAAGGCTATATTGGTGTCTCGTGGCTGGAAAGTTAGGTCTTATTTAAATCTTGTAAAAGGATGTTGATGTTTGACAGCATTTAATTAAAATTATTTTGCTTTTGTACCGATTTTGAACAAAGAAACAGTAACAGCATTGTTTCTGAGTTTTGTGGTACTACCGGAGGTGTCGGATCGTCTCTTTGGTCTAGTGGTTCGGTGTCTGACTTGACTTCTTGAGGGCTTCTTGGGGGCTTCTTGAGGTATAATTCTTAGGTGTGTCAATAAATAGAAAATGGGTTATTTTAAATTTTCTAATCAAATAAGTACATCGTTGCTTGGGATAGGTTATGTGCCTCGGTTGGCGATAAGTATGTCATATTTTAGGATTTAATATCTTCGGCTACTAGTGGGTGTCCTGGTTGTATGTCTACCTACCTTTTTGAGGATGCAGGCGTGAAGGTTTTTTTTTAATTATGAGTATGTAGGATACTAGCACAAAGTAAATAGGTTAATAGCACAGAATATGTATCATTACTAATGTACTGTACCTGTCGGCTGCTCTGTTTTATGGCATCCCTGAAAAACTTGAATTGTAATTGAAGTAATCAATTCAGTTTTCACTAATTAAATGATAGTTTATGATATAAATAATACAAATATAACATGCATAAGTTTTTTAAAAAAAAATCTTAATCTACAAAGTCAGATATATATGTCTCTGTTTTCCTATATATGACGGTTTTCAACTTAGCCTGTCATGATAGAGTTTTTAATAATTCAGCAAGTCTTTGTAAGTTCTTGTTGAAGTAGTTATGAATTATAGAGCGAGTGATAGAGCGTTTGATAGACTAAGACGCAACCGCATGATTTCAATGTTCATTTGTTATTTCCTCTAAATAAGATCTCCATACATAGGTAGAGATCGTCTAAGCCGAAATGACATGAGCCCCTAGAATCTAGATACTTAGGTCATTGGTCGAGGTGTTAATGTTAACGCCTGACGTCACCGATAACCGCGGAGCTCGGGTTCGTTTGTGTGATTTAGATTTCTTTTGCAATTATTTTATGATATTTAAAATCCGTCTCTTGATGGTAAGAAATTCACACCGCCTAGGAGCACCAAAGGTGGTAATGGTGCGTTTCGAACCTGAGGCCGAGTTGTTAGGCTTCGAGCAAAAGCAACTTTACCAGCTAACTTATCCTCCGAAATGGATCACATTAGCGACAAGCACTAACGTCATGGCGGCAGAAATAGGTAAGGCAATGGTACAAATCTGGACGAGTCCGTGCGAAACTTTACCACCTAGTCAGATATCACGGTCTTAGGTATGCTCGCCTTTACGAGCTGCCTGGCAGCAGTGAAATTAGTCAATTTTGGTGGCATTTTGTACAATTTTGTTCAGTGAAAGTGCACAAATTAAATAATCATAAAGAAATTAGCGGATCTTGAATATCCTCATTGCCGCCAAATCTCACTATATGAGCTTGAGTAATAACGCCACCGCTTTACCCAAGATCCAGACATGACTTATTAACGACTTATGACTAATTATAATTGAATTGGCTTTTGCTCAAGGCCTAACATCCCGGCCTCAGGTTGGCAAGGAACCATTACCATCTTTAGTGTCTCTAGGCGGCGGAAATTTCTTACTATCAGGAAATCCGTCTGCTTGTTTGCCTTCCAATATCATAAAAAAATACCGATTTTTGTAAATTTGAAGCAAATTAGTGCAAATTTCTACTTGACTATTGGCAAAATACTAACGTGAATAGCAAAACCTTAAAAAAAGAAAGAAGAAGGCACTTTCAAAGCAAAATATTTTTAGCGCATTGTTATTTTTGACTGTTTTTTTTATGTAAACCGAAGGATGCTAGAAATAAAGCTAAATACTTTATACATAAATAGTTAAATTTAACTATTAAAAAAAAACATCAAATTTGAATTAAGCAACATCGACAGCGATAATAAGGTCGGACCTTATACTATTCATTTGTCATACAACTCGCTATGTCAGATTTCTAAATTACTAGTCTAAGAAAACTGGCATAAATTTTAATGATATTCTTGGTAGAACACTTTTTTACAACATGCTTTTACTTTTTATACATGGTGTTTTTAAATTGGCTAGGGGGGCTTTTTGAAAATAAACTAAGCGCAGTAAAACTGCAAAACACTGTATTTAATTATATTTTTTCACCAGATTGTGATTTCTTATTTTTTGTTCGAAATATAGCTAATGATTTCGAGATGATCCCACACAGTTTTATTAAAATCTCACCAGTGGTTTTGAGGCATACTTAATAATGATTAGTTTCTTTCATTCATTCATTAGTGTACAGGACTTCTGGGGAATGAACTACAAGGGAGGCGAAAAGTATAGACTGTCAAGTGAACGAAAGTCGCCGGGCAGGCTAGACTTGTCTACTTTATTAGTTTCTTATTTATTTTCACTCTAAATATTTGGTACTTCAATACAAGGATAGAATAAACTCAAGTACTGGCATAAAAATATCAAGTTAAAAAAAATATGCGAGTTTTGCCGCCATCGTGAAAGAAGGTGGTCGTAGTTTTTTCGTACTAATTGAACTTTGTGTACATTATGAGTAAAATTAGTTAGTTTAGGTGGCAATTAGTTTTATTTTGTTCAGTAAAGTGCACAAGTGAAATGTTAATACCGAAGACATGGCAGATTGGCCTAAAAAACGCCATAGCCGGTCTCAGAAAGGGGCAAATTAACTACTCACTAACTAAAAAAAATTGTCGTCAATTTGAAATCTTCTAACCGACATTCAAGGCAGTTTGGCGCAACTTTCATGTCAACAAATAAAAAAAATAAGTTTGCCTTGTTTCTTATTCGCCTAAATCATATGACACTAGTTGCCTTATATTATATAAATGCCTTTAGACTTACTTTCAAATTATACGGGTTATACCTTTTCTCCAGGTTATGTCAAGTGACATATTATGTCACTTTAAGTAAACTTTATGCAAAATTCGGGTTTGCTATGTATCTATGGAAGTCCCGCCTCTTATTACGTAGTATTTTTAAACTCTTTGATTCAAGGCAAGGCGGGACACACTTCGAGCTGTTTCTGTTAATTTGGTGTTTATTATGAAAAAGTCTCAAAGACGTATTGGTTTCATACTCAAAATGCAGACAATTATTACGTTATTAAGGGAAAATATACGCTAAAATACGTCAGCAGTTTATTGTTTTTTTCCATACAAAACAATCATGGATCTTTGCTGACAAAAATATACAAGATTAATATGAATATGCTTTACTAGACTAGTGTTTCCAAAACACGAATCATTTCACTTTGCTCGATAGAAAAAAATCCAAAAGTTAACCCTTTTTTGAAAGCAAAACGCAAATGCCTACTTCAAGTATGAAAATATCGACACTAGATTTAACGTATACATAGATAAGTACTATACCTAAAAGATAACTGTTTCAGTTTTTATACTTTTTTTGCAAATTACTTTTATAGTGTCAAAAATAGTGATTTGTCGCTTAAGACGTTTACTTTAGAGCGCCATTTTTCATTGTAATCATGGAACGGGGGAGTGCGGTGATTGGCTCTTCTGGCTGACTGAGTATGGGGCCTTAATTAAAAATAATTAAAAATAGTAAATAAACTAAAACTTGTGTAGCTTCACCAAATTATAAATGAGCAATTATTTTCATGTTATTTTCTTGTTGTTTTTTTGTTACTATCCCTATCTACATGTAAATAAAATATTCCCCATTATGGTCATTGCATCACAATTGAACGAATAGGCCAATTTTTTTTATTTTTTTTTGTTGTAATAAAATAACCATTACAAATCAGAAGAAGGTGTGAAAAACCGAAAAAAAAATTCTTTCAACATAAAATATTTTGTAACATCGGTTCATGAGTGACGGAAAAATTTATTGTCATTCAAATATAGCAATCGAACATAACCTCCTTCTTTTTGTTAAGTCGGTTAAAAAGAAACGTACATCCATGTATATTTGATTTTTTTCCGCTGTTGGTGTATGGTAAAACATACAAATAGTCATATTTTTAAATAAAGAAACATTTCTTTTTTTGCAGTTTTGGTTTTTTCTCAAGGCTAAAACTTATACTACAAAAACAATATTTATAAACATATGATTACAACATAGGTTTACAATCAAAAACATTATTTTTCAGTTTAAGTCTTATCCCGAAAAATCCAGGTTTATAAACTAGGTTTTCCTAGGTTTGAAATCTATCTTTACAAATTAAAAATATTGTTTTTGTAACTTAAGTTTTAGACCTGAGGAGAAGCCAAGCATTTAGTTCTATAAAAATATGTAAAACAAATTGTAAGGGATACACAAAAGAGTACAAGTGTTCCTTAATTTTAAAACATCAATATTTTAACATTTCTCATGTTACGGGATAAAGTCAATAAATAAGCGAAATTCCAAGGGTATGTATACGTGTCCTTTTTGCATTTGGCCGGCTTTTTCTTCAATCACTTGATTAGCTTTTCTGTATTCCCATGGTTTCATATTTTATTCCACTTTTTTTCATTTATTTGGCGAAAACGCCGTTAAGTACAGAGTTTATGGAGCGGATACTGTTTCAAATACTTTAACTGGTAAAGTATTTGAAACGATACAGGAGTATTTACGATATCGCTAGTTCGGTTTTGTTTATGTACATTTGCTACGTTGAACCTAACCGAGCTGAAAGATAATTTTGACAGTTTTGGTCGTCGGTCGATTTAGTACAAAGCATCTATATTTTATTGAGTCAGTAATCAACGTATAAAACGGACCGAGTTTTGACCTCGTGGACCGGAAATACTCGTGGATATCCGCCACCTTCGGGGAAGTCGGAATTAGTCGGAGTTATGTCGGAATCCCAAAGAATAAAACCAAACAATGTCCACCCCTTCGCCAGGTACTCCATTGCCCCAGCGGCGCTGGATCTCGCAGTCCACTCAACAGAGAGCTGCATATCGTCAAAAGTGGTGGTCGGAGACTCCGCGTCTACGACTTCGGGGTACCAGTGGCGACAGGCACTCTCGCACCTGACGCAACCTCATCTCGACCGGATGGGCAAGATAGAACCCCTCCCCCTCCTTTCGCGGTCCTGCAACAGTAATGTGACCAGTGACCAGAAATATTGTTTTTGTTAAATAAAAACACATACAATAAAAAGATTGCTTGGTTTTGCAATGTCTCATTCATCTGGTACCAAAAAAAAGAAAGAAAGAAAATATTTATAGACTAAAACTTACCACACACCATTAAAAAAACAACAAGACATCTAACGTAACTCTAAACATAAGCAACTTGAATAAGGGACAATAAAGTTATTTTAAGTTATAAACACACCATAATATACTTACATAACTTTTTTGATGCCAAACGTCAGTGTTCGCTAGTGTCGTATCCTGAATTGTTAAATTGAATTATCCCTAAATAAAATCAGCCAAATTTGTGGTCTTACAGTTTAAATTATTACTACTTACTTAATGTAGGGACACAAAAATTCACAACTCTTATAACGTGTGAACTCCAATTTTGTTCACGCAAAGCTTAGAACCCCAATCGAATATCTCATGGGCGCCTGAGGATACTCCTAGAGCAGTTTTACAATCACTGCTCTAGAACATATCCAATCGTGAATGCATTGGCCCATGAATTCTTGAAAACGGTTGCATAGTGCAGTTCTATAGTGTTTCAAATATTTATATTTCTATTTGAATACAGAACAGGAAATAGCCAATTTTAGAAAAACCTTTCAGAAAATAATAGTATATTGGTGATGATTCTGCTGTTCACAAACTAAACTTAGATACTAGTGGTCGCCCATTGGTCGAAATCGACCATAATAAATTTTGATATCTTGTTGATAAGAACGCCATCTTCATTTCTCAAGATCAACTACTTTGTTTTCAAACTTTTTATTGCGCCATCTGTCATCTGTGATCTTTTATCGTTATCATCAATATATTTGTTTATGTATGTCAAATACATGGTAGTGTGGGTAATGTTTTAATTATTGATTTAATGTACTTTATAAGCACTATTACTGAAAAATATTAGCTTTCTGCACTTCTCTTACACATAAACTATAAGTGTGCCAAATTTCATAATCCTCCGTTCGCGCAATTTTCGTAAAAAGGGGTACAAATTTTGGCATCATGTATTAATAAATAGATTATAGGCATGCTATCGTTTTCAAATAAAGCAAAAACAAAAGAGATGTTACACTTTAGACATGTCAGATAAGTCTGGACTTGACAAATTGTGATGTTTTTAATCAACGTTTTTCAACTAATAAATTAAACGCCTGTAACAATGTCGTGTACAGACTAATCTTACAGCACTAAAAGTGTTTTGGCTCTTTCTATTACTTTTTTTGAAAGGAGATAGCGATAAGTAAAAATTTGTTAGTGAGTGCACAACAAAATTACCACCATTGTCTCTGAAAACTGCAATCAACTGACCATAGATATTATAGCATGTGTTTCAAGTCGGCTGAATTTCAAAAAGGGAAGAATATTTCCTAAGATTATTTCAGTCATAGTTTTTTTACCGCAAAGATGTGAGTGTCAAAAAAAAAGGTACAAGACTTCCCCAGCTGCCAGACTGTCCGTACGATGTTTGGAAGAACATATAAAAACTAGCTATCCTAAAAATATTTATCAAAACCGTTGGTAGCTTTCGTGTTATAAGTTTTTTTTATATGATAATGGTAGGCAAACAAGCAGGCGGATTTCCTGATGGAGAAAAATTTAACGCTGCCTTCACCTTTCGTTCACCGGTACAGCTAGTCTAAAATAAAATATACAATCAAATTAAGAACGTGACCGTTATCAATTACTCCTTATTTTATGTTTTTTTTTATGATAATGGTAGGCAAACAAGCAGGCGGATTTCCAGATGGTAAGAAATTCACGCCGACTAGAGACACTAAAGGTGGTAATGTTGCGTTGCCAACCTAAGGCCAGGATGCTAAGCCTCGAAAAAAAAGTAAGTTTACCGGCTACTTTACCACAATCACGTCATGACGTAGACCATCTGCCTTCCTACCAGGCAGCTCGTAAAAGGTGAGCATAGGCTTACCGTCACTAACACCGTTACATCTGATTAGGTGGTAGAGTTTCGCAACGACTCACCCGGATTGGTACCACCGCCTTACTTATTCCTGCCGCCATAACATCCAATGCTTGCCGTTGACGTGTTCCAGTTCAGAGGATAAGGTAGCCGATAAATTTACTTCTGCTTGAAGCCTAACATCCCGGCCTTAGGTCGGCAACGCACCATTACCACCTTTAGTGTCTCTAGGCGGCGTGAATTTCTTACCATCTGGAAATCCTATACTTCTTATCGTCGGAGCTGGGTGGAATTCCATTCTTGATGTAATTTATTTAGAAATAGAATAGAAATTAATAGAAAATAAAAAATTATAAAAATAAAAAATAATAAAACATATTGTGGAAAGTACAAGTGTTTCTAAATAAATTACATCTGGAAATCCGCCTGCTTGTTTGCCTACAGTCCCACAATGTGATAGGTGGCAAGCCTATCGCCAACCGGGCACATATCCAATCCCGAGCAACATTTTTCATTAGAAAATTGGAAAAACCCAATTTTCTTTTCGTTGCCCGACCCGGCATTCGAACCCGGGACCTCGTGCAGTCAAGTCCAACAGCTAAACCGCTAGACTACAGAGGAGAGAGAGATTTAATTATTATTATTTGTTTGTAAGCGAGTAGGTACGTAACCCCTTTTGAATTCGATCAAGATTTAATTAGTACCTGGCATTAAAACATTGAAATGAAACTCTTTCTATGCAGTTTCACAATGTTTAAATTATAGAGTTTCAATGCAAATTAAATTTTGACCACCTCATTGGTCAAAGTGTCAGAGTTCAAACTAACTACACCAACCAACCGCAAGGCTCGGTTTCGATTACCGACGATGGCAGGCATTTGTGTGATAAACATCGAACTCTGCCTTTTTCAATCTGGGTGTTCATAATGTTTGTTACTGTATCTATTTAAGTATTTGTAGTAAGTAGTATAGTGTTAGTATCATTGACTAGCACCAATGGCACAAGCATATAATTTGTCTAGTTTGTGTTTACACCGATTTAAGTAAAATGTTAAGACTTTTTTGAAGTGAAAACTTCTTTAGCGGCGTTACTCACTTTTTTTGGAATGGGTAAAAACATCTAAACTCGCGTCAGGTCGTCATATCGTAATACGGCGCAGGGCGCATGCGCGAATAAGACGGCGCGAAATTTAATATAAAACGTAGATTCATTGGTGTTTTTGTATTGCTTAGATATTTCTGATGAGTATAGGATTCGCAATGAATAATACGCCGCCTAAAATTACATTTTCACAAGACAATTTATAGCACATAAGTACGTATTATATCAACAGACATTTCTCTATTTGTTTCATCTTGAAAACAAGCTTTATGTGCAATATTCGTTACACAGATAAAATGACGACGCTCCTAGCCGTCACGTGGTCTTACTTTAGCGAGTTTTTGTCAAGCCAAACGCAAGTTATTGATATGAAAATAATAGTTGTGCATAAATGATAGTACTTTCATACTGATCATTAAAGCTATTCGTGCAAAATATTCCCTAACCATTCCAAAATATCAAAAATGCATAACGTTAGTATTCAAGTTTTCACTTCTGCCGGCACTCCCGGAGTGCAACCCGTCTTTTTTTTATTCAAAATTCGAAATAATTCAGGTATTTCATAAATACTTTATTAAATACATTTACTGCAAATGTTAAAGAAACAAAAAAAAATCGTAAAAGACAGAATTTAAACCTGTAACTTTTGTTCTCAAGCCGACGAATGCTCCAACCATTTGAGCTACTGAGGATTCAAGTCCCGTGGTGAAACTTTTAACTCCTTTCTTACCCTTAATGCGGAGAGTTATGTCCTCTAGATACACAGTTCTTACATGTTTTATTACTAAAAAGGTTGCAACGTTTTAAAAATATAACATTCTACATTCAAATAGTTCTGATTGCAACAATGCTACAAGTGAGCTACAAGTGCAAAACTTTTAGTGTGCCCCATGTAGTAAGTAATCTCAAAAATCACTTGTTTGATCATGATAAAACTAAAGTAGAACTGCTTCGAAATCATGACCTATCTTTGTAAAAAAGAACCATAAAAATCGGTCGGCTATTGACCGAAAGATTGCCTAACAAACACAAAAAACCGTAGTCTACGAAAACCTTCTCCTTTTTCGTAGTCGGTTAAAATACAATCATGATTAGAGATTTGATATTCAAGATGAATACTCATTTTACTGATATTTGTTTCATTTTGATGTTCCAAAATATGTTCCTCTTTATGAGATATGAGTAAAATTTAACAAAGCATTCTTGCAACTTTCAGATTTCGTTACAACAGAGTTTTATGCAAACCCAATTTGGTACGTGTGTTCATAAAAAAATTTCATACTTTCGTAAACACAAAAACGAATATCTCTTTTTTGTGGCTATTCATATGCGACCCGAATAATACATCTTTATTTACATAATATTGTCGGACCCTAAATACACTTGCGTTTTACTAGTCAGAGAGGTGAACTTTACGAGATAACGTACATCATGTACGTATTTTTCTTTATTTTTTCTATTTTACAGACAGGAACTACCTATCTTAACCTAAACTTATACTTGTTAAATATTTTCATAAACATATACATATAATTACGCTAAGTTTCTTGCGACGTAAGCAGAGAGTGAAAAGTGTCACAATTATTACATCAGCAGGACTAGACTTAATCGTTTGGACGATGCGTCTCCTTTCAAAACGTCAACGTTTTATAGAAAGCTAGAATAATCAAGACTATGCGATGCCATGACGTTGTACAGTGACCAAAATTAAATGGAAAGTTGAAGTTTGGTTCTTTGGAAATGTTTTTCTTCTGCGTAAAAATGCTAATAAAGTCTAGACACACCTGGTGAAGTTCTTTTTAATTATTAAGCTTTTCTGTTATTTCTCTAGTGTACCTACAATAAATACAGAGTTAGGTATTAATTAACTTAATAACGACTTCTTTTTGTCATCGCATCATGCGTGAATAGAGTAATCGATTTCACTACTTTTTTTGCTTATGATTTTTTTTTCAGTAAAAGTTTCATAAGTTAAAAAGAAACAGTAAATTAACAATTCACAATAACTTTTTATTTGCAGTAAAAAAACATATAAAAAGACATAAAAATAGAGGACAGACAAAAGGTGGCCCTCTGGCTAAATCAGCGATCTTTAGTGAACTAATAAACTTGATAGCTAGAAAAATTAGAAATCAAGTGTTTGATTTGATCTGACAAAAGTATCGTTTAAAGGTTGATTAAACATTCATTTGTTTTAAGTTGTTTCGATAAAATAGACGCTTTGATCTCATATTATTGTTCATTGATTTTACAAAGTCAAAGTTAATTACTAATTACTTTTGATACTTCACTGGCTTAGTGTCTAAGTTTCGTTAAAGGTTTCTTATTACCCGCTTTCAGCCTCAGCCAAACCGGAGCGTCACGCGGGTGGAACGCGGGACGCCGAGCGGTAGCAACTACAACGCAAAATTAGCTTCGCTCCCGCTCCCGCTTAGTAAAACACACCTAAGCATACCACACCTGGTAAACTTCATTTATGGTCAATTGTCAGTAAAGTTGCATGTTCCTCTTAGTTTATTAATAAATAAAAAAAGATAATAGTAATATAATAGTAACTAAATAATAGTTTCGTTTTAGTTTATTAATACTTAAAAAACAGTTGCAGTCGTGGGACTGCCGATAGAAGTGAAAACGGAACTATTAAGTTAAGAGTAATTAAAACTATATGCAAAAAATATGTGAAATTTTTTATGTTTTATGTATTAGTTACATATGATGGGTTAAACAAATCATGAGCAAAGCATAAATACAAAGTGGTTGAAAAAATAATTAATATACAATTATCTTGTCAGTCAGAAATAGTCGATGTATTAGTGTATACGTGTACACAGGCTACTGCGCGTGCGCTATTCTGGCTCTCCATAGCTATAGATATACTATTATCATTAGCATGTCGGTGACGTGAACCGAGGATTTTACCCTCTACCAAAACGCTCAACGCGCCTAAAGAAGTTTTCACTTCAAAAAAATGTTTATGAATAAATTACATGACCTGAATAATAGAAATACATATAAAAAACGGACTTCATAATGTTTTAAACATCAAGACCCAGAAATAGAGACATCTAGTATTTTCGTTACACTTATTTATGTTCCTGACGGTAATCGATCCCGAGCTTCGTTACTTATTAGTAGAGTGATGGGTGCACACCTTCCACTTGACCAACAAGCTGATCACTTATCATCATACTCGTATCTAATTAATTCATATTTTTATTGTCAAGTTTATCAACAGAGTTTTGAGATTTTCATTTATATAATCAAAATATTACGAGGTATAAGCCATATCTGTGTGACTAGTAGTCGCGTGCGCTCCGCGTTTTTGACGCCGCGTTTCCGCGTCGCGGTCGCGTGAGTTCGGCCGAAGCCTTATGTAATAATTTTGGAAGATACAAACCAAAGATGGATTTTTCGATGGTAAGAAGTGCACGCCGCATAGAGACACAAAAAGTGGGAATGGTGCGTTGCCAACCTGAGACCGGGATGTACGGTCTCGAGCAAAAGTAAGTGTACCGGCTACCATACCCTCCAAACTGGAACGCGTCAACGGCAAGCACTGACAAATAGATTAGGCGATGGTAACAATCCAGGCGAGTCGCTGCGAAATTCTACCACGGTGTCAGTGACAGTAAGTCTAAGCTCCCTTTTCTCGGGCTGCCTGGCAGGAAAGCAGATGGTCTTTTCTGCATAGGAGCTCGGACCAACACGGAAAAAAACTTTTATAGAAATATACCTAATGTGACTCAAATAGAAATATACCTATGTACCTAATCTGACTCAACGTGTATAGTCTTTTTCTATAACTTACATTGAAAAAGATAATGATAACTAAAAATGAGTTTAGTGCGCAGCAGAACTGTCACCAATGTACACAGGAGTAAACTAGATAATATTCAATTTTATTACATTTTTATATCTCCGTTAGCAGCTGGTTAAATGTTTGCCGCACTATTAACATATTTGCACAAACTGTTATTTTGCTCCCACAACAACAAATATTACATAATATTAAGGTTTCTTGCATGTAATGAATGTAATTAGACTTTAGATATATTACAACTATTAGCCTGTGGATTGGTTGCCTGAATTTAATTATAATAAATAAATTAATATAGAATATTAATTGTTTTCTTTTTAATACTACTAACAAACTGACGTATTCGCAAGCAATGGAGAATATTTGCCAAACTAGCGTCTAGCTAGAGGTCTAGCGTTGCAAGTATTGAACTTGACTTCATGAAGTCCCAGGTTCAGTTCCGAGTCGGGCACCAAAAAGGAAATGTGATATTTCCGATTTTCTAATAAAAAAAAACACGGGGTTGAATATGCGCCCGGTTGGCGATGGGCTTGCCACCTATTGCATTGTGGGTCTTAGTGTCTTCGGCTAGTCGTGGGAGCCCTGGTTGTGCCTCTGCCTACCTCTTCCGGGATACGGTCGTGAAGATACTTTCTTGGGGTTCTAAAACATTCGTAACATTAGCAGCCCATTACACGATATGTTTTGCTCTCAGTTTTACTGCAGTAATTGAATTGACTGACGGAAAGTCATGTAAGGGCCTGTCCACATTTGCACGTCATAACATCGTCAAGTAGAAGAGTACGTTGCCCTAGCGTGCAAATTGACGTTACCTTATCGTAAAAATGTACGTTCATAAGTCGCAACGTTACACTGAGCCTTGTGAAATTCCAGTACGGTATTCACCCAAACAGAGAAATAGCAGTTTCGGTGACATGGACTACACGATATGGATTCTGCTCCCAGTACTATTTAAGAGACGAAAAGAAAGAAAATGAAAAAGAGACGATATAAGAATACCGGGGTCCCACATGAACCTTTACAAGGTTTTTGGTTGTGGAGCCAAATGTATGTTATATTTATTTTCTTTGTCAATAAATGTGCTGCACATACACATAATGTCCTACACACTGGTCCATGTTGACGTACCGTACACTAACACGAAACGGCAACGTACGTTACGACACCGCACCGTTAAACGTTCGCGACGACGTAACGTGGAGGTGTGGACAGGCCCTAAAGCGGTGACTGATCTTTGATAACCACCACTCAAGCGTGATTAAGTGAATTGAGTAAAACTGACCAAGTTAAACCTTTCGTGTTATTGGCGCCCAACATTACCGTAGTATAGCAGTAGCCGTAGCATTACTACGGCTACGGCCTACGTCACGTAGGTAGGCTACGTGTTAGAGAGAAATACAAACACACACACTTTCGCTTTAATATTTAACATGCCGTTGTAATTATTGGATGCCTGGTTTCGCTTTGGATTATGAAATGCCAATTTTGAATCCCTTGAGTCTAAATAAATAGCAATTAATAATAGCAAAAATAATAATAACAAAATAGCAAACTCTGTAGTATTTATTCATAACTTTAAATAATCGCCTCGTTGGTAGAGGGGTTAGCGTTGACGCCTAGCTCCACCAGCCAACCGCAAGGCTCAGGTGCAATTCCCGACAGGTAATTCCCGTATTTGTGGTCGAACATTTAGATTTCTGAATTTTCGGTTCTAAGTATTTATTAAATTTATTTCGGTACATATTTAAATATTTCTATATATCTGTATCGTTGACTAGCACCCACACCATGAGCACACAATTTGCTTACTTTGAGATTTGGTTCAGTTTTTGTGACTTGTTCAGGGATATTTATTTATTTTAAAAAAAGAAACAATTTTATTATTGTTGTATCACTTATCATTTATTTTTATACAAACATATGGGATATTTAAATAAAAAAAAACAATAAGTGATACGCCAAACAGTAGAAGTGTTCGTTCGTTCAAAAATATGACATACTTTAAAGTGTCCTGCGAAACAATGCTGATAATAGTTATCCTGATGTAGATAGTAGCCAATAATAGTCATATTATAGCCTGCTTTTTTTAATCTCAAACACTAAATTGACATTAGCAATGTTTAAGTTTTTTGGGATTTATATATAGTATCGTGCTATTGTCGAAAAATGTTAATAAAATCTAGTACTGATTTTTATAAATATAACTGGTAGTTGTAAAAGTGTACATTTAAAATAAATGAATACAAAATTAATATGCTAAATAATAGTAGGTTATTAAATACCAACATATAATTGTCTTGCTTTGGGATTATTTCAACTTGTATAATTTGCCTACTTTTTTACTTTTTTTTATTTTATTTATTTGAAACTTGATGCAATGTATATAGAAAAAACAACGCAATAAAATCAAAATTACCAAACTTAAGTAGGTAATTCATAACTGAAACGCAACTGGCACAACGAACATTTGAACACTTCAATAGATTTACGGACAAAACAACAAAAGAAAAGAACGTACTCAATCCTTAAATATCGACAACGCATCTGGTGTTGCGGATGTCCGTGGGCGACGGTGATCACTTTCCATCAAGTGACCAACTTGCTCGTTTGCGAGAGGTAGGTGGGTAAAAATAAAAATCATGAGTGCCGTCTGCTAGATCGTAACCTTAAAACACAAATAATTGAAAAGCAGCAAAACTCCAATAAACTGAATCCAATTTTATTATCAAGTCGCTATACTACTTTTTTATGGTAATCGATTTCCCCGTCATTTCAGACCGATATTTTGAATTTTTTTTTTTTTTGATAAAGCATACTTTCGAGATGATTCCATTATCATTAAGCTTGGATTTGATTAAGGGGCCTTAGGGAGTTCGTTGAAAGTATTCAATTGTTGTGTGCCTAAAGGACTCATTTATTAAAGTTAAAGACGGATTTTTCTGCAGGTTCATTGCCCTTAAATTATTCGAAAGCTAACTACTAGTTCTTAAATGGTCCCATTTTATGCATTGTTATGTATAATTTTCAAAACAGTAGTCTAATCTAGATGAATTTTCCAGATCCGAATCATGACCTACTTTTCGAAAAAAAACCTTCTAAACCTGTTATTATCTATTTTTATTCGAATAACAAACACACAAAAAACTTAAAGATTAAGTGTGAACTTCCTCTTTTTTGTAGCCGGATAATATTTTAAATATCTGTCTATTCAATCTAGAGAAACAGTAGCGGTAGTGTGCGGTAGCGGTAAGTAGAGTGAAAAATGGTACACCAATTAATTTTTATTCGGTTTTTGATTTAATTTCCTCTAACTACGTAACCATCAACTGTTAGCATTTATAATTCTCATTAAGTGCAAAGAGTCTTAATGTTCTTCGACGACTTTTCCCAGTTACACCTTATTTTTGGACAAGTTACAGAAATTGAATATAACCCCAAAATAAGCAAATTATATGCTTGTGTTATGGGTGTTAGTCAACGATACTAATACATAGAAATATTTAAATAGATACCGGAATAAATTTAATAAACACCCAAACCCGGAAATGCAGACATCCTAATGTTCATCACAAAAATGCCTGTCCCCACCGAGAATCTAACCCGAGCCTGCGGTTGGTCGTTGTAGTTAGGCGTGTACGCTAGCCACTCGACCAACGAGGCGGTCGAACATTTAGTTTCAAATGCATGGAGCTTGTTACATCTAATTGGTTTCAATTTCTGTAATACATTACAAACATGAAATTGTATTACGAATTTCAGACTCTGAATCTTGAGCGTAAGGTTTGTTTCAGACATATCACAATCAGACCACAACAATAGCCATATCACGTGGTCAGGTGCAAATATGTATTGAAAATGAACAGTACAATTCACACAGACCTACATCTTGCTGTTATCGAGCATATATGTGATACCAAACCACAACACAATCATTAGAGATACAACAGTACTCAGTGACATCGCAACCACAACCGTATTTTGTCGGAACTCCAACGTAACTGCACAAAATTACAGCAATACTATTCATAAGTGCTGTGATGTGGTGTTATTGTGGTACGTATGAATCAAGCCTTAGGAAAATGTTCAATACTCATCACTACATAGCATAAAACAATGTCGCGTTCTCTGACCCTGCTATTCTCCATTTATTTATTGACATTTTTAATTTGTTTTTGACATACATATATTTTTTTAATTTTTACTTATAAAATGTTTTTACTTTTTAAATTATAATAATATGCTATTTCATAATTTATTTTTATATTATTATTAAGTAGGGCATTATTGACTTTCAAAAAATGTACTCAGATACTATTTTGAATAAAAATGAAAAAAGAAATAGAAAATTAAAAATGGATCTTATGAGAGTTTTCAAAACATAGTAGACTTAAATTAAACTTTGGATTTTATTTAATATGAGTTGAGCAAGTTTCTTACGCTTGTATTACACAAGACTTAGGCAGAGGCATAACCAGGGCACCCATGACTAGCCGAAGACACTAAGAAGACACAATGTGATAAGTTTAAAGCCTTTCTTCAACCGAGCATATATCCGATCACGGGCAAAGTTGTTTTAAATAAAAAAAGTAAAGAAAAATTTAAATGTCTTCGCCAAAAGAAACTTCAAAAATCTCTTCTAATCTGCTTCTCTCAACCACTATATTACACTTTTTTGTTCTGTCAATTTTTTGTTAATAAGTTTGTATTACGTAATAGCACAATAAAATTAAATATAAATAGCTATTACTTTTAGCACTTGGTACTATTCTCTATCTTGCTCTTGCAGGATGCAAGGGACTTGGCATGATGAAAATAGGTGGATAGGTGAAATGTTTATTTAGTTAAAATGTGTACAAGGTGCAAGTGTGATAGCTATATGCTTAAACACTAACGAGAGAGGAATGGACGATTTTCTGAGAAATAATCTTTCATTAGCACATGTTAAGTTCCACTCACCGACCACACAGTTGAGATTGTTTGCTAAGTGCTTCACAACTGTTAATCAACCTGTATTCTGTCTAGAAGCAGGCTCTACATCAAACTCAATTTTAAAACTTGTTTTTAATTAAGTGTTAAGAAGTTTACTTCCTATGGTTGTGTTGCGAAACGTAGATTCAACAATGTATATGACGCACTCTTAGATTTCGTTTAATATAGAGTGACCCTCTTTTTAGTAAATTTAATGTGCGACAAATTAAAACTTAAATCGTCTCGTTTTAACAATTTTAGATATTTATACAGCATACCTACTCAAGATTCGGTAGTATTAAAATTCAGCAATCCCGTAACCAGTCTAAGTAAAATTATCGTCATCACCGGATTATCGACAATAAAAAATAAGTTTGCGAACATATTCCCTTAAAATATCCAATAATGTTAATTGTAATTATTTTACTTTAAGAATCTGGTTTCAAATATTACATATGTGATCCTAGAGCTTGTTTACATTGGAGTACAAGTGATTAAAGCTGTTTCAAGTTATTGTTTTCTTATATAAAATACTAGCTGCGCCCCGCGGTTTCACCCACGTAAGTCCCAATCCCGCAGGAACTCCGGGATAAAAAGTAGCCTATATGTTATTCTGGGTCTTCAGCTACCTACATACCAAATTTCATCGTAATCGGCTTTGTAGTTTTTGCGTGAAAGAGTAACAAACATCCATACATCCATACATACAAACTTTCGCATTTATAATATTAATAGGATGTTTAATAAAATTTTAAAGAAAGAAAAAATTTTATAGAATATTACCCTAAGCACAGGTCAAGTGCTAAAATAAAAATAGGATGTTTAATATTTATCTGTGTGTGGGTGAAAACATAAATTAAAGTTATGTTTGTTTCCTGGCTGTAATCCATAATGAAGCATAAGATCACAATGAGAACTAAAGCTTCAAAACTGAGATGTTTTCTGCCTTTAGTAGAGATCTATTTCATTGTCATCAGATTCAAAATTCATACAAATTGGACACATTAAAGAATAACTAATATTTATAACTTATTTTAATGTTATGTTTAAGGCGTCTTAGTAAAAAGACAAATGAAATTTAGTTATAATAATGTGTGTGCTAGAAATTGTTACAAAAACATTTATTCTATTTAAAAGCTATTGTATATGTAAAGTACTAAGTGTGAAGACTTAGTATAACTTCCATACCGGATTCTATATTGCTTACCGACAGGTGAGTGTGACATGATATATAGTAGAGAAAGTTAGCGTACAGTTCTCCCAATGGTGAGAATAGTTTATAGATAACATAGACGTTAAAGATGCTTTGCTTGAAATAAATATGTATAGCAACATATATATTTACATACGAACACAAACATATATACACACATACTCTAGAAAAGCATTACTCTCCCGCAAGTTCAGTTGGGTAATGTTTTCTCTCTACTTTCCTTCCGTTGCACCCTGCTGCCGGCGCCCATGACTACTGCCTGGTTCCTATATTCAAAAAACTAGTCGTTTTGATTACGGATGGTAATATTTTGTACGCTTAGTAAGATTACTAACAACGGTTGCTCGTTTCCGACTATTGATTCTAACATTTTTTTGAAAATATTGGTAACGCTCCGTTACTTTTGAACAAACTACGAATGGTTTAGCTGACGGATTACGATTCGTTGATTATAGGAACCGGGCATACGTCAGGTCGATAAACAAAAACATATTGTGCATTATCAATCATAACTTTAAACAGTTAAAATCAGTACGCGCCTGTTAAAACGGCTGTCGTCTCTGTGGTCTAGCGGTCCAGGTGTTGGACTTAAATGCATGTGGTTTCGGGTTCAGTTCCTAAGTCAGGCAATAAAAATAAAATTTTCTTTTAAAAAAAAGTTGTTCGGTATTTGATATGTACCAACTTGGCGATAGGCTTGCCACCTAACACTTTGTGGGACTTAGTGTCAAGTCGTCCTTCTCTTCGGGGATATGGACGTAAAGATAGGTACTACTGCTACTTCTACTAAATCGGTACCTTACTTTTACCGACCTCTACGCCTTCGCCTACGCAAGTTGAACATTATTATAAGTAAAACTGTGTCTATTTTTGTAAATCTTGGTGAGTAATATATACACACATATACAGTTGTGTTCATCCGCAGTTTAAGTAGACTTTCACATCAAAACCAGCGATGAAAAATATCTAACGTCAAAATGTGATATTATTTTACCTACACTCCGCTCTATATGTGTTAACAATCTACGTCTAAAATTTCATTCGTGAGTTTTAACTCGGGTCTACTCGCCTAGCACAATATGGGACTTCCTTACACACATTAAGACTCAGTTTTGCTTGCGTTTTAGTCACCAGTGTGTCTTCTGTACTTTAATAGTATTTTTTCTGTAGTGTTACTCAAATACGCATGTCAGATCTTAATCATGTTTATGTACCTATTACTCGAAATCATATCCTACAAACTTTAAGAATCTTATACATTTAATTGAGCAATTCTTGTGTATATAGCTTTGCTCGTTTTTTTTTTCTAAAAATGATTCCTAACTAGATTGATTTATCGCCTCCGATATCGCCTACATACTCCATTTCATGAAAATTGTTGGAGCCGATTCCGAGAATTGGAATCTCGGAAAAAAAATATTGTTGGTCATCCAGGTACTACTACTTCTAATTACTAACTGGCGTAGAAAACAAAAAATCATTCGAATTGAAAAATCACATCTCTAACTTTGAAATTCGAACCGAACAAACGAACGAATGCCCGCTCTATTGTTTTTGTAGTCAAAAGATGTAGTATATCCGTATCAACGAGTTTCGATACGAAACCGCTGCAGCCTCGAGCGGTAATAGCTTTTCTGTGGTTAATGGTCCTTACGTTTCAAGAGCACGTAGAAAATATAAGTCTGCTTTTGTACAACCAGATTTAAACATTCCTATTTCCTACTTCTTTTGAAACTAAAGAAGTTTCGAAATATGTCCTTACGATGTTACTATTGAAATATTATCATAAGATTATTATTTATACATATCTTCATGCCTAGTTTGTTGCATGATAGGCAGAGTCCCAAGAGCTATAATTACTAGAAATTTTCCTTGCTTCCTTCATAATCACTCTTTTCATCAAATACACCGATTTCGGAGACTCTTCACATCACCCTTGTATAACGCTAGACCTATTTCACATATTTTTGTCACTACATTACTACAGCTTGGAGGTGAGCCCAATAAACAGCAAAAGCGGCTAAAGCAGAAATATTTGCTAAAGTTAAGGGGCCATATACGCTAAAATACGTCAGCAGTTTACTATTTTTTTCATACAAAGCAATCATGGATCTTGCTGACAAAAATACACACGATTAACATGAATATGCTTTACTAGACTAGTGTTTTCAAAACACGATTCATTTCACTTTGCTCGATAGAAAAAAATCAAAAAGTTAACCCTTTTTTGAAAGCTTTTACTTTCTGTCGACTTCAATTGTGAAAATATCGACACCAGATTTAACATAAACGTACGTACTATACCTAAAAGATAAGTGTTTCAGTTTTTATACTTTTTTTCAAATTACTTTAATAGTGTCAAAAATAGTGATTTGTCGCTTAAGACGTTTATTTTAGAGCGCAATATTTCATAGTAATCATGGAACGAGGGAGTGCGGTGATTGGCTCTTCTGGCTGACTGAGTACTTTCACGCCGCAACGGAGCGACATTATGTTATTTTTTTGTGTACAGATACGTTTTAAAATAATGATCAAGACTAATTTTTATCCTGATGTCTATATTTAATATAATTGAAAAACTCTAGTTTTTTACTTATGCATTCCTAATTATTATATTCATGTTTTATTCGTTTTAATCTAGCTGCAATTGTTTTTTGCTTTTTATTTTACTTTTATTACATTTTATTTGCACAGCTTTTTATATTTGGAAATAAGCTCGCCTTTTGCGCTGTTTGCTTCTACTGTTTTTGAATCCTTTTGCTTTTTGTGTGGAATAAGTTTTAGGTAAATAAATCTTATTATTAGAGAGTAGCCGCAAGCAACATAAGTTACTATAATTTATGAGTTGTTTCAAAACAGATATAATTTTCTCTAATTTAAAATTCATACATTTTTAGATATAACATGAAAAAGGTTTTTCCAGTCAGTGTAAATTATTTCACTGGATAATGTTTTGTGATAACGATCACATAAATCCTCTCGCCTGGTGAGCACCTGCAAAATACTTTGCTATTATTATTATTAACTAGCTATGCCCGCGGCTGCAGCCCTACCAGTTTATAACATAATCTATAGAATATTATTTTAAACCGGTTTTTAAGTTAACCGGTTAAGTGGGACCCTAAAATGTTAAAGCTTTTGAACTCTCTGCCTCATAGAATTACTACCCTAATTGGTTTTTACAATTTCTTTAATATCGCAACAGAATAACGGGGTAGGTTTCCAATTTGGCGAATATATATTTTTTTTATATGAGCTCTCCATGATGTCACGTTAGAGCGATATCTTGGTCATGAAGCTTTAATTTTACTAGATTATACTCCTAATAAAGATCTGATGTCGCTACGAATATTGCTCACTCTCTCTAATAAACTGACTTCTCTTTTGTTTTGATTTTGTAAACTGACAATATTTGGAAATTGAAATCAGGTATTTGTTAGAAGTGTAATTTCAAGTACTATTATAGCTTCATGGTTTTGGTATATTTTTGTGTTCTGTATCTTCTATGTCAGAACGAATGTTTGATAGTTACTTACGTTACTTTTATCCTTTCTGTAGACTATTTTGAAGCTTAATGAGTGTTTATATAGCGACATCTAATGAAAATTTAAACATAAAGTACGTTTGTTTGTCTCTCGTAGATGTAGGCCGTAGCGCTCGTAGCATTGCTACGGCCAATGCTACGGTAATGTTAGACGCCGATTAAACAAAAGGTTTTGCTGTACATTTACACCAGTCATTACAGTCCGGTGAAGTTGAAAAAACCTCGCGGTTAACAACATATTAGCCATTTCAAAAAAAATCCATTCATTAAATCGACTGATGAATAACCCAGTAATTTTATATGCATACATTATGTCAACCATTATTCAAACATAAACCAATTACTGTTGTATAACTGCAAACAAAATCTGTTATGTAATGGCCCTGTACATTATCCACACGGCTGCAGCCATGGACACCACCATTTATTCAGTTTTTATGGTATAATTTAAATTTGCGGAGACAATATGTAGTTGGGAGAGACAGGAGAGTGGCAAAGGCTACTTTTTATCCCTAAACCTTAGTGAGTTCCCACGGAATGCATAATAATATATTTTTATTATCTTATAATTTTTTTTCGTAAAGACAAACTTTGGCTTTTAAAATATGGTCATGGTATGTTCGTTCGGAATTTATTATTAAGCCTCAACACCTGCTGAAGATGACCTGTCTATTCAAATGTGTCTCTACATTTCAGATTTCAAGTTACATTTTCACTTTATACTAAATGCGATTATTTCTAAATTATACAAGTTATAATTTGGAGAAAATAACTTCACAATCTGTTAAGGATATACCTACTGCAAAACAAAAAATAATAATAAAATAAGACTAAAAGTTAATTAACATAGTCCAATTCACAATTCAAATTATACCGCCCTACCAGGGGAACTCCTTTATTAATGAGATAAAACGCCTACAACTTTCCTCGAACTCTTCTCGACACTCCATGGGAGTATCTACTTGCCATTTTTTTTATGATTAGTTCAGAAGATTTGTAGTGAATCACGGTCAGGATACAGATGAGAAAAAAACGTAAAAAATCCTTAAAAAATGTGCTTTACTGTCCTTTTCTAGTCACCTCCACCAACTTTTTTAACTATCATAATTAAATAGATTTCACTCTTCTTCAGTTTTATTGTAAGTATAGATTTATGAGTCTAGAAATAGGTACTTGGGAGGTTGAAAAGTAATATAGGCCAGTTTTTGTCATAATACCTGTAGGGAGAGCAAAATAATATATAAAAAATATTTATTGTTCCTATTATTCATACTATAGTTATACTAACATTATAAAACCAAATGTTTTTTGAGAATTATTGGATGTTCCACACTCTTTCACGCACAACCTACTGAACGGATTTAGATGAAAATGTGTCTGTAAAAGTCTGTGTCTGAAAATCTGTATGCAAGCATATAGTTCATACTTTAGAATAACATATAGGCTACATTTCATAAAAATATAAATAGCTACGCGAGCAAAGCCGTGAGTAGGAACTTGTAACATTATAAGCCCGAAAGTTTGTCTGTTGTACACATCAATTTTATCTTCACAACTAAACAGTGAAGCCAATTTTAATGAAATTTGGTATGCATTTAATCAAAAATCCGAGATCAAACATAAGGTATTTTTTTCAAAAATAAGCCCCAAAAGGACTATAATAGGATGACAGTTTTTATGAATCATAACTGTTCAACGCTAATGAAGTCACGAGAAAACAAATAGTACCACAGTAGTCCTATTTAAATTATGCGCTTAGACTATATTCGTCACGCTTGGGAAATCCGAATGTATTTTAAAGATATCTAAATGGAGCTATTATTACACAGAATAAATCATTTCGCTTAAATTTAGATTAGGTCAGCCAATTTTAAAATAAAAGTATGAATTGTAAAAAGAGTAAAAAGTGTAAAGTCGAAGCACATAATTTAAATAGCAGTACCGTACATATTTTTGCTGACCGCTAACCGCTTACTCTATATCTTCGGTCTGTGTCATATTAACACGGCGCTAATACAGATAACTGCGGTCTACCGTCGCGGTTTCTGGTGGCCGAGACTCATCGACACACTGCGTCCAATCAGTGCTATCTGCATCCAACATATGCGTTTAATTATATACAGTAATGATAAGCCACGAACAATAGATTACTCTGTAATTACTTATGTTAGGTTGAAAATAGAAATATTTATAAAATAAAATAGAATAACTCTTTATTGTGCTCCAAAATACATAAAAAATAAATACACTAAAACAAACTAAAATAAAGGGATATACAAAGGGCTACCAAAACAGTGATCTCTTCCAGGCAACCTTATGTAAAGGAGAAATGATCAAAGAAATTAAATTTATAGTTAAATTCGTTATACCACAAGATCATTTAATATTAAAAATATTTTATTTGGCATCTAATTCTATAAAATATTAGTTTTTAAAAACAAAGAACACTAAAATTCAACATTTTTCAAATCCTCGACAAAACTTTTCAGTAATGTAAATAAGGACCTCTGTCACATCAGCTTCCAGACAAAAATCCGCATAGAAATCGGTTCATCTGTTTAGAAATTATGACACCACAGATGTACACATACTTGGCAAACATGTAACACCTTCCTTTCCGTCCAGGTTAAGTGGAAAACGTTATTCTAGAACTTAAACTGAGATTTGTTACTTTCTAAATGTTTGCGTCTTGCGCCGTAAGCTTTATTTTCTTTAATATTTTATTTGTTGACGAATTACCATAGCAACCAAGTCTGAACTTTATTTTCAAAAGGAATCCACTCAAATAAGGTTAATACGAAGAAGTATCAAGGTTTTTTTTATGTTATAGGAAGGCTGTTTGCTAATGGTGCGTTGCCAACCTGAGGTCAGGATGTTAGACCTCGAGCAAAAGTAAGTTTACCGGCTACCTTGCCCTCCGAACCGAAGGTATTTTTATTTTAGCACTTGCCCTGTTTGGGTTGTTTGGGTTAAATTTCTAAAAAAAAAATAAAAAAAAAAATAACAAGTGCTAACATAAAAATACCTTGAGAGAAACAAAAGTTATGGCCATTGTAAATGTAAATGGAAGAAAGGAATTAAAAAATTAGGAAATAGCAACAGGATTTGAATCCTCAGTACCTCAAATGGTTAAAGCATTCGTCGGCTTGAGACGAAAGCGTTCAGGTTCAAATCCTATGTGAGGCAAAAAAATTAATTATTTAAAAAATTGAAGACGAAGTATCTTCACGTCCATATCCCCGAAGATTTAGGCAGTGGCAAAACCAATGCACCCAGAACTAGACCAAGACACTAAGCCCCACAATGTGATATGTGGCAAGCCTATCGGCAACCAGAAACATATCCAATCCCGGGCAACATTACTTTTATTAGAAATTTGAAAATACCCTAATGTTATTTCAGTTAAAAATAAAAACAGATTTTAAATACCTTTACGAGATCAAAAAATATTATTTTTTTAAACGAACTCTTAACTATCCAGATAGAGCATTTTTTTTCAATTTATTGTTATGAAAAAATAAATAGTATAGATGGATAAAGTTAGCTACTATATGTATAATAGTAGCTACATACTATATTATGAACGCGAAAGTCTGTCTGTCTACCTGTCTGCTGCTCTTTCCCGTCTAAATCACTAAACCAATTTTATGAAATTAAATACATATTTATGTAAAGATTCGAGTTAAGATATAGGCTATTTTTTAAAAAACTCAATTATGTACCTACACTATATTAGGAGATAAAATTTGTATGAAATCTGCAACTATTCTACTCTGACAAAGTCGCGGACAAACCACTTGTACTAACATAAATGCGAAAATCTGTCTTTTACGATTTCTCCGTTAAACTGCTTGACCGATTTTGATAAAATTTCATAAGCATGTAGTTAAAGAACCGAACTCAAACACAGACTACATTTTCAAAAAATCTGCCTCTATAGGCATGGCAGGTGTCATGAACGTAGCATTTCTTCGCTGACGAAGTTACGACAAAACAGCTAGTCAATAAAAAATCAAGTAAAGAATCCATTATGTTCTTTTTTCTGTCATAAACCCCAAAGGCAACGAAATAGCTGACACAAATATAAATGTGAACCTCGCGGAGTACTTCAAAACGGCTAGTTTTCTGTATTCTGGAAAATTCCAAGCGTCAGCGGGGTTCCCAGTACCAACGTAATGAGTTCATTCCAGACGTCCCCCAGGAACGTATGAGGTTTTAGTTTAAACTTGGTAAACACCTTTTAGTTCTAAAATGTTTTTAAATATTGAAGTTGAAACTTTCAGATGTTTACTATTATATTATAGACATATTAGAAATAGAGATTATAGGTTTACTACCTATCTCACTGTGTGTTTCCATCTCTGCCTACATCTTCGGACATACGGGTGTAAAGATACATTTCCATACCATAATAAATGCAAACAAAATTCACTTTAGCATTTTTAATATTAGTATGGATAATGCTATAAAACCGTAACAAATTCCTCTGTAAACAAAGAATTTATATAAACTGAATAATATATGCAAATGTTAAAGGTTTTGAAAGCTACGGTTTGAAAATAAATTGAGGTTCCAGGACGAAATGTTCTAATAAATAGAATCCAGTTTCATCGTAGATCCTAAAGCACCATTTACATTGGTTGTTTTTTAAACCTTACATCGAAATTACGTTTTTTTCTTATTCGGAAGTTACTTTTAAACTCAATGAAATGTAGAGTTAATAAAGTGATGGCAACTTATATATTTTGACCTGTACCAAAGGCAACTTAAAATAAATTGAGTGCGTAAAGAACGTTGATTTGCTTCTTGTCCTACAATTTAGACAATATTATGTGGTAACACATTACAAAATCTAGCCTACATTGATATAACTAATCATCCCCTGTGTTGGTCCGGGCTCATTTGTAGAATAGACCATCTGCCTTCCTGTGCCAGGCAGCTCGTAAAAGGCGAGCATAGGCTTGCCGTCACTAACACCGTGACATCTGACTAGGTGGTAGAGTTTCGCAGCGACTCACCCGGATTGGTACCACCGCCTTACCTATTCCTGCCGCCATAACGTCATGACGTGTTCCGGTTCGGAGGGTAAGGTAGCCGGTAAACTTACTTTTGCTCGAGGCCTTACATCCCGGCCTCAGGTTGGCAACGCACCATTACCACCTTTGGTGTCTCTAGGCGGCGGGAATTTCTTACCATCAGGAAATCCGTCTGCTTTTTTGCCTTCCAATGTCATAAAAAAAAATGCTAACAGTCTTAGTCGTGTTTTACTAACATATTATAAACTCGTCTCCACACCCAAACAAAACTTGTTTAGCTTAAGTCGGTAATATTGGTAAACAGCGGTTTATTAAATATCAAATTAAAAAGTAAAATATTATTTTTATCAATTGTTTAAAATTTATAAACATTATACGATAATGTTTAAACATTTCGGATACCAAATTAACAAAATTAATATGTGTTAAAATAATGTTAACAACAATGTTACATATATTATGTTCTTTGTTTGAATTAAGGCGTTGTAAATGTAAACAATTCTGTCGGAAAAATGCTAGGATTAATTGATTGCAGTGAATTTGCAAAAACCGACTTTAACCATTTCATTGGGTATTACGTCACGCTTTTTTTCATAACATAGCAAAGGTTTCCGAAACGGTCCCTCAAAAATTTTATTAACATTCCAACTAAATACTTTAAAATAGTTCTCAGTTCGACCGTGTTTTTTTTTTCTTTTTGTATGTGTGTTACGTAATTGCTCAGCCAATAGCTAACTGATTTTTATATGAAGGTTGTATTTAAGAATAATAGGTTATGATTGCAGAATAGTCCCATACTAGTTTTTTCATAAAATGACTAGTGGTTTTTGAGTTACACTTTATAATTCATGAATTGTTCACTTATGGTAACAAAAAAAATTTACAAAATTCCAAAAACCGCCTTTTTCGAAATTAGCGCTAAATGTACCTAATTTGTACATTAAATGTTATAAAATTCAAATAACAGTAATTATAGTGGTTAAATTGTTAAGTTATAAGATCATTCATATAAATTTCATGAAGACGAAAAAAGCAAAAATTTATATCCGATTCGTAGAATCGCTTAAACTATGGTAAACGGTTCTTAATTGTCTACTAAATAAGAAACGAGGTTTCATTCTCACAGCTTTGAAATATTTAACATCAATTAACCTTTTGCTGATTTTCGATTTATATTTCACATTTTAGATTTCTTGTAACGTTCAATTCTTGTCCCTTAATCTGATAAGTACCTTTAAGCAGTTACTAGCTTTAGTTCAAAATCAATCAAGACTTTAATACGGATTGATAAATTTACTGATCGTTTCTTAGTTTTTTCTTTATACAAGAGTAGGCAAACGACAAAGTGGGTTATCTGATGGAAAGTGATCACCGTCACCCACGGACATCCGCAACACCAGGAGTATCACAAATACTTTGCAGAACTTTAAGGAATCAGTATGCTCTTTTCTTGAAGGTACCTGTCATAATTGCTTGGGTATACCGCCTCTAGTAACTGATTCCATAAAGGTGTTGTGAGAGGTAAAAAAATGTCTTCGGTAGTAAAAAGTATATCTTATCTACTTTATTTCTTACCCTTTTTAACCTATGACGTAAACGAGAGGTGTTAACAGTTTGAAGTGTCTGTGTGTATGTATATTAGACGCACTGTGGGCATTTATTTCACTTTTCACCATATGTGAGAGTGTAAAATACTAACGCTGAAAAAGCTGCTATAAATGAGCTGGAATAATGATGGAACTCAAAAACGGAACGCCTACTGGTAAGCTAATCGCGTTTGGACTTATTAAATTTTCTTAACTGGATCTGTTTATATTTCCTGATGACGAAGACTTGATGACAAGGACCTGAAGGAAATGAGGTATCTGAGGGAACTAATTTTTCAACATGATTATAGTTGACCAGTGGACTGATAATAGATATAGATAGATATCCCTGGACAAGTTACACAAATTGAATCTAACCCCAAAGTAAGCAAAATATATGCCTGTGTTATGGGTGTTAGTCAACGATACTAATACATAGAAATACTTAAATATATACCAGGATAAATTAAATAAACACCCAGACCCGGAAATGCAGATATCTAAATGTTCATCACACAAATGCCTGCCCCCGTCGGGAATCGAACCCTAGCCTCGCGGTTAGTCGGTGTAGTTAGGCGTGTACGCTAGCCACTCGAACAACGAGGTGGTCGAAGTCGCGGGAAGTCGCTGGATACAAGCGGCTGGTGACCGTGACTTGTGGCGCTCTTTAGGGGAGGCCAATGTACGTCAGTGGACGTCCTCTAACTGATGGTGATGAATATAGTTTTGAATATAATTTGTTTTACATGTTTACGTTTACATGAACCAGTGCAGAGTATACTAGATCTCACCTAGTGGATTGAATTGACTAGTTGAAGGTTTCAATGTAAAAACAACTATCAGAACAACTTTCGTAACTGCATTCCAGAGTCACCTGATCTCCGTCCGCCCGTAACTCGCAGCTTGGACTTATCCTCAAAGGAACCTCGCCGCTAATAACTTTCTATATCTCGAGCTGTTAAAACACAAACTTCGATAACTAACGATAAACTACAGTAACTTAATGCTCCTGGTATTTAACTTGATATTTTAGCTTTAACAAACTGATCAGATAGTTCCGAGATCGGAAATCAACATCACACTTAAGGTCTCAGCACACATATCAACTCGTAAAAGGATCGTCACCGTATGGCGTATCGCCTTTAGCCATTCTTCATCGTTTTTTTTTTATGTCATAGGGAGGCAAACAAGCAGACGGATTTCCTGATGATAAGAAATTCACGCCGCCTAGAGACACCAAAGATGGTAATGGTGCGTTGCCAACCTGAGGTCAGGATGTTAGGCCTCGAGCAAAAGTAAGTTTACCGGATACCTTACCCTCCGAACTGGAACACGTCATGACGTTATGGCGGCAGGAATAGGTAAGGCGGTGGTACCAATCCAGGCGAGTCGCTGCGAAACTCTACCACCTAGTAAAACTTTGTATGAAACTCCAAACTGCAATACACACTAATCGGAATCGAAACGTAATTGCCGCGCCTGTTCAGAGCCGTAAGCGCGGTGTCGTTTAACCGTAGCCGCGTTGATGTACAGGAGGTGCTGTTACTGTTTGATTACGTAACGTAACGTTGACGCCTGGTTAACTCGAGGCGAAAGGCGATACGGAGACGATCCCTTTCGGAATTGATATGTGTGCTGAGACCTTTAACCGAATCGTTTAGTCGAAAACTCAACGTACACGATTAACGCTACAAGTTTCGAGGCCGATTTTAGAAATCTGATAAACATAATTGTCTATTACTGTTATTGGATGTATGAACATTTTAACATGGTAATTATGTATCTTTGGTTACAAGAATTCGTTACGATTTACGATAGGGATAGGAATTTGTATGATGAATATATTTTTTTTGGTCTTTGTTCTGATGAAAAAATTACATACTATTAATAAAAAAATAACCATCATTCAATATATATAAACTTTAATATTATGTATATCCTACTATTACTATAAATGCAAAATATAATTCCCCGTGTTAGTCCAGGCTCCTTGGCAGAATAGACCATCGTCCATGGCGTTCCTGCCAGGGAGCTCGTAAAAGGCGAGCATAGGCTTACCGTCACTAACACCGTGACATCCTACTAGGTGGTAGAGTTTTGGAGCGACTCAGCCGGATTGGTACCACCGCACCGCCTTACCTATTCCTGCCACCATAACGTGTAATGCTTGCCGTTGACGTGTTCCGGTTTGGAGGATAGGTTGGCGGTAAACTTACTTTTGCTCAAGGCCTAACGTCCCGGCTTCAGGTTGGTAACGCACCATTACCATCTCTGGTGTCTCTAGGTGGCGTGAATTTCTTACCATCAGGAAATTAGTCTGCTTGTTTGCCTTCTAAAAAAAGTTTGTGAGTAGGTATGTATGTATAGATGTTTGTTACTGTACGGTAGATAGGACTAAAAATTAATCTACCTTTAAATTCATGTATAATAAATTATGAAACTTATATTCGTAAATAATAAAAATGTAAATTAGTGCTGCGATTTAAATGTACATTTTTATAGAAATATGTAACTTTATAAAATTTAACTAAATATTTGCACACCGCAATGTGGTAGAATATGTTGTATTCTTAAATATCTTTATAACAACTTTTAACACACATATTTCATTTCATTTCATTTCATTTCATTTCATTTCATTTCATTTCATTTCATTTCATTACTCTTTTAACGGATTTATCTGGGATTTGGAACAAAGTAGGATTGTGACCTGGATTAAGGTGTAGAAGGTGTAGGCTAATTTTAATCCCGATCGCACAACGCGTTCCTGTGAAAACGCGAACGAAGCCCTACACTGAAATTTGGATAGTGTAAAAGCACCACTAAATTTTATACATAACATCGTATCATTGTGAAAGTCAATGTAAAAAGAATGATTAATAGATGTAATTGTAGATCGGATCACTTTTATTATAAAGCTATAAAAATCCCTCATTGTGTTTGTGAGTAGCTGAATATTGCCGTCACGATTTTTCGTGGTTAAGGGGTAGATGCGCTTAATTTAGATCTTGTGAAAGGGAATTTTATATGAAATATGTAAAAATGTTTTAACAAAAGCTCTCTGCTTTATATTCAAAAATATTAAGTTATAATTTATAGAAGACGTGTCTGCTTTGGACAATAGAGATTAGCTTTTATCATTTTTATCTTTAAAGTAAATATGGTAATAAATTGCATGATCTAACCCTTAAGCAATTTATGTGCTTGTTTTAAACAACGATACAAACATTATGTTTATCATATATATGGTGTTAATACACAGGGCATTAATACCTTACTAAACTATAGATATACCTCTGTGGTCCAGCGGTCCGGCGTCGAACTTGGTTTCTTGAGGTTTTGGGTTTGATCCCTGGGTCAGGCAACAAAAAAATTGAAATAAATATATAGGCTTGCCACCTATCACGTTTTGGGATTTAGTGTCTTCGGCTAGTCGTGTGTGCCCTGATTGTGCCTCTGCCTACCTTCTCAGGGGTATGGGCGTGAAGATACTTTTTTTCTATCTGTACATAGTCCACCGAATGGAGACGTGATACCCCACTGTCCGCTGATTCTAATCTAGTGTTTTAGGAAACTGGGTTATTCCCTTAATGCAGTCAGTCACTACTAAAAAAAACAAGTATCTTCACGCCCATATACCCGAAGAGGTTGGCAGAGGTACAACCAGGGCACCCACGACTAGCCGAAGATACTAAGTCCCACAATGTGATAGGTGGCAAGCCTATTGCCAACCAGGCACATTTCCAATCCTGAGCAATATTTTTTATAAGAAAATTGGAAAAACCCAATTTTCTTTTTGTTGCCCGACCGGGAATTCGAACCCGGGACCTCATGCAGTCAAGTCCTACAACTGAACCGCTAGACCACAGAGGCGCTAGACCACAGATCAGTCAATACTAGGTGATAGAAAGCTGTACAGCGTTCGCCCGGATTTCTATCACGTTATCTATTCTTACTGCTATCAATGTTTGTCAATATCGTGTTCTGTAATGAAAAAAAAAGTAAACAGATTTACACACGCACAGATTGGACATACGATAGCAACGCACCAATAGCACCTACGACGTCCATCGCAAAAGCCACTCGCCTGTACTTTATATGAGCACATGAAAAAACTTTTACAAAATCTTATATCAAGTATACAAGCTGTGATAAGAAAATGATTTTCACATTTTTGGACCCTGCTTTTTTGTCTGCAATTAGGTTTGTCGTTTTTTTATTTGCACCTGAAATTCAAGTAACAAAAACCGCAGGGAAATTCGTCAATCAATTCAAAAGACAGACTCATACACGTCAAACTTAAATAGGTAAAGCGGTGGTACCAATCCCGACGAGTCAAGTTGCTTCATATGTTTAATATGGCTTTGATCACGTACAAGCCACCCAATATGGGTACCAAATGAAAGGGCGTGAAGAATAGAATGTCATAATTATAATATATCAAATACAACATAACCTGTCTCGTAATATATTTATTATAAATTAACTTATTCAAACCTCACTTCATCTTAATACAACCAGGGGCAATTCCCATTTCCTTCGACGGCTTTTGGTTTTTCTAAGAACAAAAAATGTTTGCTTAAGCCCAGTAACACAATTACTTGTTTGCCCTCGTTCCCGACTTCTGACGTTCTAAGCCTCGTGTTATTTGGGGAAACAAAATCTCGGGAAATTCTCAGTATATCGCTTGAGGTAATTCTCTGCTCTAATTCTGAAATAAAATTACGGCCATACAATCAGCGATGTTTTGTCCATATTGTTGATTTGAATAAATGAATGTTTTTTTTTAATTTATTTAATACACACAAAAATTAAAAAATAAATATTAATTTAAACGTTGTCCAGGACTATATATGTGCCCGGGTGGCGATAGGCTTGCCACCTATCACATAGTGGGAGTGTCTTCGGCTAATTGTGAGTGTTCTGGTTGTGCCTCTGCCTTCGTTGTCGGGGATTTTGGCGATTACGTACATAATATGTTAAAATATTTTTTTTAATTCTGTCCATCTGTCCATCTATTCGTTCCATATAATTTCTGAAACGGCTAGACAGATTTTAAATGGACTTTCACTGGTAAGTAGCTCATGTAATAAAGAATAACTTGAGCTGCTTTTATTTTAGGAAAATAAATAAATCAGCAAATAAACTAATTTTTTTTTTTGTTAAATTCACGCGAACGAAATCGCTGGCATAGCTGGTATATATATAAAATAAGAAACCATGAGAGTAGAGGAAAATTTACATACATACTATGAGTTCTCTTACAAGTTTTTGTATTGTACAGTCCCTATTGATTTCTTGGTGTAGAGATGTATCAAACCCACCACCTAGTCCTTTCCGTTCTTTACTTCAATTCGTATGTGCAAATTCGACGTTAGTTATCGCCCCTATCGCAGTGTAGAGAGTAGAGTAGCTCGTAAACTTAATTACGCAAAAGTTTTAAAATCTCAAACTTCTTAGGGTTCCATACCTTTCATGGGCAGAACCTTTCATAGGTGAGTCCGACTAGTACTTGATCGCTTTTTTGAAAAGTAAATCCTAGAACTATGAATAGTGTATAGGTAATAAATATCCTTTTTTTTTTAAAGTTTGGAAAATCCCCCCGGATACCCGCTGCTCTCGGGGGAGAACAACGGGTTATGTCGGACTCGAACCGACTAAAAACCACACTATGACCTTCGTGCCGCCCGGCTAGGAGCGAGATGGGGTCGCGTTGGCATTCACCATCTCGCTCCGCGGCTACGGCCCGGTCTTTACCGGGCCTCCCTCCGCGCTAAAAGAGGAGCGACTCCGGTCACTGGAGTCGCCCTACCAGGCGTGCGAGGCCGTGCTGGCCAGAGGAAGTCCCTCGACTCCCCCCGGCAGCCCCGCATCGGAAGCACTCTGAAGGCGGATGAACCGCCTTCTCGCGCCCCCGGTCCGCCTGCGCCGGAGCGGGCCCGTGTTGGGATCGTCCTCCCGGGCCCGCTCCGCGGTCTCCTTTTGCGTCATTACGTCGTCGCAAAAGGAGACCACCGCCTGCCAGGACCTGTCACTATCGAGCATAGCGATGACAACGCTCGGCAGCGAGAGGTCCTCTCCTACGATCGCTGAGAGAGTACGCCGCTGTTGCTCGAAGGCGACGCACTCTCCCAGCGCGTGGGACGCCGTATCCTCTGGCGCCCCGCACTCGTGGCAGGCGGGGGTCGCCTCCCGTCTCGCGATCTTGTGCAGATACTTCCCGAAGCATCCGTGCCCGGAAAGCACCTGCACAAGTCGGAACGTCAGCGACCCGAACCGCCGCTGCAACCACCCTCGGAGGACCGGTCGGATAGCCTCCACCGTCGCCTGTCCAGGGACAGGTGGGGCTAGGTCCTCCTTCCACCGCTCCAACGTGGTCTCCCACGCCTGCCTCTGCATGCGCCTCACGTCCTCCCACGCCAGGGGCTCCCCGCACGCTCTCGCCGATGATACCACGAGGTATGTGTCGGCAAGAGCACGCGCTTGGAGCTCCCAGGGCGGGTCTCCCAGGTAATAAATATCCCTGGGCAAGTTACATAAATTGAATCTAACCCCAAACTAAGCTAATTAAATGCTTGTGCTATGGGTGTTAGTCAACGATTCTGATACATTGAAATACTTAAATAGATACCAGAATAAATTTAGTAAACACCCAGACCCTGACATGTAGACATCTTAATGTTCATCACAGAAATGCCTGCCCCCGTCGGGAATCGAGCCTCGCGGTTGATAGGTGTACGCTACGTACGTAGTTAGACGTGTACGCTAGCCACTCTACCAACGAGGCGGTCTAAAAGATAGTTAGGGGGATGAAAGTTTACATAAAAATCGTTATTT
>NJDD01000321.1:64630-82539 GCA_002245505.1 Calephelis nemesis
CTCTACCTATTGTAAAAAACCGCATCAAAATCCGTTGCGTAGTTTTAAAGATATAAGCATACATACATACAGACAGACGCGAAAAGCGACTTTGCTTTATACTATGTACAGATGAAGCATTAATTGTTTTTTAATAATATTTTTATGCGTTGATTCAGTTTTACTAGTTCCCATTTATTATATGTATAGTTATCGCCTCTGTGGTCCAGCGGTCCGTCGTCGGACTTAACTTTTTGAACACCTGGGTTCGATCCCTGTGTCGGGCAACAAAAAAAATGAAAAATATGTATCTTCAATTTTCTAACAACAATAACGTTATCCGGGATTAGATATAATGTGTCCAGTTGGCGGTGGGCTTACCACCTATCACATTATGGGGCTTAGTGTCTTCCGCTAGTCGTGGGTATCCTGGTTGTGGCTCTGCCTACTTCTTCAAGGTCATGGGCGTAAGCATGTTTTTAAATATACAGTTTTATAAAAAATTACACTACCTACCAACCATAGCGTAAGCATATTATTGAGGCGCAAGGGAAATCAGAACATTTTTTATCTTCTAAAGATGGAAGACATAATTTACCTACCTTGTGATTTATTTGTTCAGTTTGTCGAGACTTCTAGAAAGTTGGTAAAGTTTTTCAGTAAATATTAAATTACATAAATCATAGAATGTCTCGTTTAGATTCATAGCCTTGATTTAATTAAGATGTATGAGTATGTTTTAATATTATTTCTTGTTTTCATATTTTTATACTTCATTCGCATACATAATACAAGTAATGTCATTAATGTATTTGTTTTTTCTTCTTTCATTGTTTTTAATTTTTTGTGTATGATAATTTCTACTTTAAGCTTCTTTTTGTCCTAAAAACTAAATGTGTTTTGCGGGAACTGAGCATCATTTAGCTTAAATAATATAAATATAAAATTAAAAATAATCGGTAACCCCTTATACCTGTCCGTAGGCTTCCATTGATTTAGGAGTTATGATACCACAGAATGAAACACACACCCGGCAATGACTAGGAATAATTGAAGTTTGAAGAGAATTAGAGAAATCGGTCCATACGTTCACATATGAAGCGATGACCAAGGGAAATTGGAATTCATTTTCATATGACATTGGAAGTGTCTCAAGTTTGATATGACAAGTTTAAGAAAATTTTTAGAAAAAGGCGTTACTTTGCGGTAATCAATATTTAAATCTAAATAAAATTATCTAATTTGTAATTTTCCGCCAAAAAATGTATACTTATTATGGCGTAACAAAACAGACAACGCTCTGTAAACTAAACAGTAAACTGTTTTACTGGTGTGTATTGTGTGGAGCTGGATATATTTGGGAGTTTTAGCTTCCGGTAAATCCAATTCATTCTTAGCGCACTATTTTGTCTGTTTTGTTACGCCATAATAAGTAAGTATACATTTTTTGGCGGAAAATTGCAAATTAAATAATTTTATTTAGATTTGACAAGTTTAAGTTTTCTAATACCACTTCTGTAATACTTGGGTGTAATATGAATAGTTATTTCTACTGTTTCAGTGATTTTAAAGAACAAACTTAAAATACTGAGAAGCGGTATTAATTTCAAAATAATTTATCTAAGTAACGACACAGCAACACCTACTTTTAATATTACTAAGTAACTCTTTTATCTGAAAGGTCGGACGACGAGGATTTAACAAAAGAATCTAGACATTCATCTTGCTTTTTTTTAATGTTTAGAAGTGAAAGTTAAAAATGAGCATTACTATTATAAAAGGTTTCGTTTTACCGGTACCTTCGCCATGTCTTATTCTATAATAAGAAGCCAGTAAAAAACTATCCTACTATTACTAGAGTGCGTAAGTTTGTAAGTCTGTTTGTTACTCCTTCACGCAAAACTGCTGAACCGATTTTTACGAAATTTGGCACACACATAAAGGGTGTTTTGAATTAACACTTGATTTGATATTTTTAATCTAGAAAAATGTTCCTGTGAGACCGTTAACCACGCGGGCAATGCCGTGGACAAGAGCTATTTAAGTCATAACATTATACACCTAGACTGCTCCCGAAGAGGAGGTCATTTTGTTCTTACTGGTACAACAGGAACTGACGTTATTTTTTTGGAACTATCTGTGGTCTTGTCTTTTATTTTTTTCTTTTGTAACCTTCAAAAGAAAACGAGGGGTGGTTTAAGTTGTGGCATCGTTGTCTTTCAACGGATGGATGGATGTTGATGCGTTTTCTTTTTGTTTGAAAGCTTACATGATCGAGATGGTTCTTAGCAATAGTTTTGTGGAGATCTGTCAGACCGTCCAAGATCATTTGCTCAGTTACAGCTCATTTGTAAGCATCGAAATGTATATCAAGCACACTATTATTAAAGGTATTTGACTGTTTCTAATGAATTTCGTTGCGTTACAAAAAAGTACATTATAAAGCTGAGTGTATACTATTACAATCTGATTAAGCATACTAATATCCACTACTAAATTTACATAAAGCTTAAAAAAAATTAAATAAATACACATATCTGCAGTCTGCACTAGAAAACGTTACCACCAGAACTACAAAGATAGTACGTGACTTCAAGTACTATCTTTACGCGTTCAGATTACGTTCTTATATGATTTAAAAGCTTTTTGTATCATATTTAATTATTATAAACCGTTGTTGACCGCCTCGTAAGTCTACTGGATAACGTACAAACATAACTACATCGACCAAACGCGAGGCTCGGATTCGATTCCCGACGGGGGCAGGCATTTGAGTGATGAACATTTAGACGTCTGCATTTCCGAGTGTGGCTGTTTATTAAATATATTCTGGTATCTATTTATTTTAGTATTTCTATGTATTAGAATCGTTGACTATCACCCATAACACAAGCATTTAATTTCCTTACTTTGGAGTTAGATTCAATTCGTGTGACATGTCCAGGGATATTTATTTAAAAAAACATTGCGAATTTGTTTTAACCATGTTTTCTCCGTTGGGCTCCTTGAACAATAGAGCCTCTGCCTCTCGGTCTGCTCTGCGCCCGGTTTGGTATCACTGCCTTACCTATTCCTGCCACCATAACTTTAGTGCTTGTCATTGACGTGTTCCAATTTGAAGGATAAAGTAGCCGGTAAACTTTCTTTTTGCTCGAAGCCTGACATCTCGGCCACAAGTTGGTAGCGCACCATGACCACATTTAATGTCTCTATGCGACGTGAATTTCTTACCATCACGAAATCCGTCTGCCTGTAGCCTTCCAATATCATAAAAAATAAAGAGATTAGTAGCAAAGAAATGTTTTCAAAGCTGTATTTATCTTATAACGCGGGGAAAGGTAGAGGCTACTCTTTGTTCTGATTACATCAAAGGTTTCAATAAATTACATTATAGTTATTACATAAATGTGAAACGCTACTGAAATGTGCTTTATGAAAGGAAATCCGAACCAGCACAATAAGCCGTTTTCAGAGTTCTGTAACCAGGGTTCTGTAGACTTAATTAGAATTTTAAGGGCCACTTGCACGTTCCTGGTTTAAGCATTTAACACTGAGTTAACGTCTAACTCGAGTTAAATCACCTTATATTTGACAGTTTAACTCAATGTCAAATGTAACCCGGGAATGTGCAAGTGGCCCTTAGAGTACAAAAGAAGTGTATAGGGGCGATATGTGGAGTTAATCAGTTACATTCATGCAAACCACTGTTTAAGTCGCTCAAAATTTTACCTTTACCATGCTTATATATCTTGGCTGTATGTGTATTTGTAAATAAACATCATCATTTGTTTCAAACAAATGCTGAATTATTAAGAATTACAAACTTCACTTCTCCCGACTGGCTAGATTTGGAAACAGTGGTAGTGTACGGTAGATAGGATTAAAAATTAATCTAACTTTAAATTCATGTTGATAAATTATGAAACTTACGTTCGTAAATAAATAAAATGTTTATTAAAAATGTAAATAAGTGCTGCGATTTAAATGTACATTTTTTATAGAAATATGTAACTTTATAAAATTTAACTAAATGTTTGCACACCACAATGTGGTAGAATATGTTGTATTCTTAAATATCTTTATAACAACTTTTAACACATATATTCCGCAAATAATATCAATCATAATAATCATGCTAATCATTTCATTCATTGATTCAAAGGCCTAAAACAGAACCCTTACAGAATGGTCATGTCTGTCTGTCTGTCGATAAGTCACAGTATTTTTTTTCCGAATCTGTAAGAGCTATGCTGTTGAAACTTAGTAAATGGATGTATTCTATGAGCTGCAATAAGATTTTCACACAAAAATATTTTTGGTGATTTTCTATATTGACAAATTAAACTAAATTTTTTTTCATCAAATCCATAAGTGTGGGGTATCTATGGATAGGTCTTCAAAAATGATAATCAGGTGTCTGCAACATTTTTTTCTTACCTGAATAGTTAGCGCGAGAGACAGTTCTAAAATAAAAAAAATGTATGTTTCCCCTGTAACTTCTGAATTAGGAGAACGATAGAACTAAAAAAAATATATGTAATGTACATTACCATGTCAACTTCCACTAAACATTGATTTGAACGAGCTCTTTTTTTATTAAATACCATAACGCCAACACTTCAAACAGCCGAGCTTTACTCTTAAAAATGACATTGTGTAGTTTAGAATTCAACCGTGAAGAAAAAGAATTTTAATATGACATCTTTAATATTATGAATCCGCGCAATTGTAAAAGAAATCGTTACTACTGTGGTAGTAAATTAAATTAATTAAAACAACTTTAAAATTATGATTGCTTATATGCAACCCTTCATGGGGGATTTCGTCTCGCACTCTCGTCTCGAGAAGATTTCTTGACGGTATACAAATAATGTTAGTCAATTAATGAAATGTTAATGGTGCATTGACAATCAGAACATGTCATGTTAGGCATAAGTTTACCAGCTACTGTACCCTCCAAAATAGAACACAGCAAAGAGGAAAACTGACGTTGCGGCAGTATTAATAACTGAAGCGGTACTACCAAACAGAGCAGCTCGTTGAATACAATTGACTTGCTTGTAGCAGCAAAATATTCTAGTAATCATAATAAGATTACTCCACTAGAAGTTGGGGAACCCAAGAAAGTATTTGTCCAGTAACTCAAGCGGGTAAAATTATAATACCAAACATACCTTGTACCGTGGTTAATGTTTACGTTTTATGTTTTAAATCTTCATTATGTTTTATATCTCTTGAAGTCATGAGGTTAGTGTATCTACTTTTTGAGTCGAAAATATACCAGAGAGTGACAAATAAAAATTTGGTGGGTTTACTGCGTTTCAATAAGCGTATGTTTAAATATTCTGACGATTTGAGCATGACGTACTATTGTAGAAGTGACAGAAATTTAAAAAATAAGTCACCTTCGTTCGTTAACTATTACATTATTTATATATTAGATATAAATTAGGCATTAACGTACGCTATTAACAGTTATCTGATGTTGATCAGGTGTCTGATGTGTGTATACTGTATTTGCAACGCGCACTTGTTCTTTGAGATTTTAGACGCTCCCCGCGCCGCTAAATATTTAAACGTCACAAGAGTTTTTTTTTCTACATCAACTAACTGACAATTCCAATCATGATACGCCAGCTTAGCAATAATCTAGTTTAGCATCCTGGGCTCCCCTACTATATAGAGAAGTCTTTACATTTCCATGCTGAAAAAAAATGTATTAAGTACAAGTAACCTAAACCTTGATCTTAACCTAGGACTTACTTATACAAAAACCATATTCAATACACGTTTCTCGACTAAATGCAAATGCTGCGACAATTCATTCATATTTGCTCTTGCCTCCATAACGGCATACTTTCCATAATAGCAAATACTGGTAGATTCCCATGATCTTAGCCATAGTAGTCACGCTTAGACGATCAAATTTTATACATCTACGTGCTGATTAGATTTCCTATCAACGAATAATAACTCTGCTAGCGCCTGATTTTTTCAGGAGATTTTTTTTTGCGGCGTTGTGCGCTTTTTGTTGTGGGTAAAAATTGTTAAATTTTATACATGGGGTACAACTAAAGTTTTCGAATGTTACCTTTTTAAAAAGTTGCAACCTTCTTAGTAATAAAAAAACAAATCACACATCACGTCTTACGTACGCAACGAAAATGTAATTAAGTCGAAAAGATTTTAGAGCGATGAGTTTTTATGATTTTAAAACTTGTGCCACTCGTCTTCAAAATCCTTTTGGGAGAGAAGCACTTTGTTTGAGCACCGTGAGGCGATGGGTTGGTGAATTCGAGGTCGAGTTTCTTTACATGACGAATCTCGTAAAAGGCGGCCTTCAACTGCCGTCAACGAAAATAATGTGGCTTCTATTAAGCGGTTAATTAAAGAAAACCCCCAGATCACCTATGACAAAATACGAGAACTATCGAGGATCGGTATGAGCCCAATTCAGAAAAAAAAATTACACGAAGAATAGAAAGTTCGGAAACTTTGTTGTCGTTGGATCCCTCATGAACTGACAGCGGAGCAAAAGCGAACTCGCGTGGAATGGTGCTCACAGATGCTACTGAAGTACGACCACGGTCATTCTAATGCTGTTTATGACATGGTCACAGGAGACGAAACGTAGATTTATTGTTTTGAACCCGAAAAAAAACAGCAATCTTGTGAATGGATGTTTGAAAATGAGAACAGGCCAACAAAGTTAAGACAGGCGAGAAACGTTGGTAAGAAAATGATCGCATATTTTTCTCAGCTACGGGTCGCATCTGTACAATTCCACTTGAAGATAAATAGAGTGTCAATGCCGAGTCATATTGTTTACCCAGGGTGTTAGAAAAAGTTTCCGAAAGACGACCCAAAAAGCCGCACTATCCTACACTATGATGATGCTTCTTCACACACAGCCAACAAAACAGTCATTTTTAGCTTACGAAAAAGTACATCTCGTCACTCGTCTTGCGCATAGCCCCGACCTAACACCCTGTTTTTTTCCCGAAACGACCCATAACCCTGTGATTTCTGTATTTTCCCCAAAATGAAAGATTTGATTAGAGGTTTTACCTTCACCAACTCCGAAGAGGCAGTGATAGCGTTCAATCAGCACGTAGAAAACATCAGAATCAGAATCAGAATAATCTTTATTCACATGAACCATACAAGTGGTATTTGTGCGCGTCGACATTTCTTAAACTACCACCGGATCGGAACATCGGACATGATTTCAGATCTGTGATCCTCTTGTTATAAAATGGTTTGACCGCATGAAAAAATGGTTAAAATGTTTGGAGATTATTTTCAAAAGCAATAAACATAATATTTTGGTCAGAACATGTTATTTTTCAAGTTACGCAAAACTTATAGTGTGACCTACATATAAAAACTAGTATTTCGCGCGGAGTGGAAAACTTCGCAGCCCGCGTGTTATCCGCCGCCCATGTAGATGTCCAATATAGCTGCAAGTTGTTACACTTTTCAATTTTTTTTTTAGTAATGTATGCTGAAGTGTTGTAATTGCTTAAAAAGACATAATACAATGTAGTTTGAGCTCAAACTCTGTAAATAGCGCCTTAAACTAATCAGCACAGTTCAGCCGTGCTTTAGTCAGCACCCTCCAGACATTTCAAAGATTTCAAAGATTTATTGAACATTTAAAACATTATTTTACAAATACAAATTGCACGTAAACGACTGCTATAGTTAAATACTGTGTCGCAGACATTTACGCTCACCTCTGGACAATAAGGAAGTATGTTCTGCTCACTGAACTATTACAATTATTAGTCTTTTAATATTACAATATTTATATATATGACATACTCGTAGTTACAATTTTTAAAAGTAGAACAGTACCTATTTAAAATTGAAAACGATACCCAAGTCAATATTTCCAAACGTGTGTTTTTATGCCATTTTGAATTTTAAAATGAGTTTTGACGCCATCTTTAATGAAGGTAGTCGTATTTTTTTTTCATTGTTATTGAATTTCGTGTTTATATTGAGTGACATTGGTTAATTTAGGTGGGAATTAGATCAATTTTGTTCAGTGAAAGTGCACAAATGAAATAATAATGATGAAATTAGTATATGGTCTATTTCCTCGCTGCAGTCAAATCTCCTAGATGAGCTTGAGTAACGAAGCCACCACTTTACTCAAGAACCCGACCTAACATGACTTTGTACATAGTGACTTGTGACTGACTGAATTAACTAACTTGACATTAGCAAAGTAGTCGTGAAAAACGATCGAAAGCCATATTTATAAAAGAAGAAGAAGATTTTTAAAATGACAATAATTTTAACGAGTAAGGGTAGTTGATCACAATGTATACATATAGATGAGTTTTGGCGCCATCGTGAATGAAGATAGTTGTAATTTTTTCACAATTATTTAATTTAGTGTAAATTATGAGCAAAATTAGTTAATCTAGGTGGAAATTAGTTTAATTTAATTCAGTGAAAGTGCATAAATGATATTATAATGAAAAAAATAGTGTTTCGTAAATTTCCTGGCTGCCGCCAAATCTCCCAAAGTGAGCTTGTGTAAAGTGACCACTGCTTTACTCAAGCCCCTGACGTGACTTTTTAAATAGTGACTAATGACTGTATAAGAATTAATTTATACGGAAGACATGTGATTAATGACTATAAGAAATAATTAATACGGAAGACGTGGCAGCATGGCCTAAAGGTCTTAGTCGGCCCCTGAAAGGGGCAAATAAATCTAAAAAAAATACATATATGTAGATATATTATAGTAGGTTGCAGTCATTCGAAGGTCGATAGCACGGTCATATAATAACAGTGTCGAAGTTTTATTTTGATCCCGAACTCTTGAGTGCAAAAATAATAATAACATCACCGAACATTCAAATGACTTCATTTTAGTTCCCGACTAGGAAGGCATTTCAGTATTTTTGTCTGCATTTCAAGGGGTTGAGTGTTTGTTGTATTATTATGGTGTCTAAATGTGTATTTTTTCTATATTGTATGCTAAAACCCAAAAAATCTATACTTTGCAGTAATTTCCAAAGCGGATTCATGACATGTACGAAAAATAAGTCTTTCCACCCTTACTTAAATTTCAGCGGTTTAGTTATTCTGTGGAAGGAATCCCAGACACGTACCATAAAGCTTCTCTAAAGCATTTATTAGTATGAAATGCAGTTCACGTGCTTGGTTGTAAAATAAAAAGTTCTTTTCAATGCTAAATAAGATTTCTAAAGTCAATTGTAAGTATAATTCTGATTTTATTTAGGAATTTATTAGAAATATTGAAATAATATTAAAGTTTTATCAGGATGCAGTTGTAGGAATGCCACTTTACTTCAGAAACTAAAAGCGAAATGACGTTTTACGAAATAACTGTTAAGTTCTGTTTTGACTTCTAAACAGCTAGGTTTCTGACACTTTACCTATCTTCTTATTCAGAAAAGGGGGCCGATTATGTAACTCAGTTACCAACTCAATCCATTTTGATATAAGGGTATATATCTAATGGCTGTCAAATGACGTGTTTTATATTTGCTATCTCCAGTGACCAACAGAAATACAATAGAGATAGCAAACACAAATGACGCTATTTGACAGCTATTCGATGTACAATTTATTATTTTGATTTGGCCACTGAGATACATAATCAGCCCCCAGGTTGCTATTGTAACTGTGATAACGGGTTGCCATTTGTCAATAGCTTCTCGACTCCACATGTTGATAGGGATTCGTATATTTTTATATATATAAATGACGTGTTTTACATTTGCTATCTAAAGCGACTATCAGAAATACAATACAGATAGCAAACACAAATGACGTCATTCTAGAGCTATATTTTGATGTACACTTTTCCGTTTTGAGTTGGTCAATGAGACACGTAATTAGCCCCTGGGAGTTTAGTCTAGTGTGAAACACACCTAACTTGTGGGATAACCCAAATCAAAAAAGTCAAATTTACATTCGCTATTCCTAATATTTACCAATAAAATGTAAACGATGATCAAATCTATCATTTGCTTTACATAATTAATTAATTAAAATGACGGTCACGGAACAAGCAGCGTAACGAACTGAGAAGCTATTTGTCCTTAATTTGCATAAATTTTAATTAATTTGCGACTCTTGAGAGCTTATTAATAATTCTGTGTAGGTTAATGCGCAAAGTTTTGGCAATACTTGATTATGTTTCGTTCATATTTCAGTGGGTAATGGTAAAGTTTGAAGTTCATGGAGTACGAATAATTTCGTACTTTACGAATGAACAGATGAACAACAGATCTATAAACATTCTTTGAAATCTAAGAGGTACCTAACTGAATGTCCAAATATTCCCTTCTCATGTATTGTACTGTAAATGAAAAAAAAACCGAAAAAGAAAATTATTTATTTTCGGAATATGTGTGTTAAAAAGTTGTTATAAAGATATTCAAGAATACAAAATATTCTACCACATTGTGGTGTGCAAATATTTAATTAAATTTAGAGATTTACACATTTATTTGTGTGTTTGCATTAAATTTCTAGAAATTTTAAAGAAAGAAAAATTTCGTTGGAGACAGAATTTTAACTTTTCGTTTCAAGCCGACGAATGCTTTAACCGTTTGAGTTACTGGGGATTACTAATTTAACCGTTCACGCAAATAGTTCTGTCCTAGCTTTTGTTGGCTTAAATCGAAAGGGTACAGGTTCAAATCCTGTACAGGAAAAAAAATCCTTTCTTTGAATTTTGTAGAAATATGTAAGTACATAAGATTCCTAGAAAACATATTATGCTATACGAGTAAAAAAACGATCTTGCTGTACATGTGTCACTAAAAATCGAGTCATTCATTCGAGGGTCAATATATTTTAACCAATTTAGAAAACAGGATTAAATTAAAAGGTTAGACTGAAAAATTTTTATGTACTTTAATCGTTTTCTTCGTTATTTCCGAACCGATCTCAAAATAGATTTTATACTAGGAAGAGCGTACTTTCGAGGTGGTTCTAATACCAACAAGTCTTTTTTGTACCTAGATGGCTTATTTGTTGAAATCGAAGTAGATTTTTTTGCAATGAAATTATGTAATTAAATTATACCTTCCGATTTTATAAAAGACCTTCCATAACATAAATTATAAAATGTTTCACATTGAAATTGTATAATAAAGGTTACAATATTATGTCAGGTTAATAAAATATGTTAACAAACTATAAAATATTATTCATTTCTTCAGAATAACACATTTTTATGTTTTGTATGGCTATGATTTATACTACCGTGCAAAGTAACAGAGACGTCCTGTAAAGTCCTTTTGTCATTTTGGCGTAGTTGCATGAAGTGGCTAGTTTAAAATAAATTGTTTTGTATAATACAGAGGCGTTCAAATCTATCCCTCAATGATTTTACTACGTCAATTTGCTATCAATTATCCTCGATAATTCCAAAAACGAATTTCATTTTATATTCACTTAATTTTGTTTTCTATTACTAGCTTTAAATATTTATTGGAGATAAACTTCAAAATGGAGGCGTTGCCTTATTGTTAGTAAATGAAAATTTATTATTGCATAGTTATTTACATAATCACAATTACATAGTTCAGAAGACACTAACACAAGGCTTACCGTCACTAACACCGTGACATCTGACTAGATGGTAGAGTTTCGCAGCGACTCGCCCGTATTGGTACCACCGCCTTACCCATTCCTGCCGCCATAACGTCATGACGTGTTCCGCTTTGGAGGGTAAGGCAGCCGGTAAATTTGCTTTTGCTCGACGTCTAACACCCCGGCCTCAGGTTGGCAACGCACCATTACCACCTTTGGTGTCTCTAGGCGGTGTGAATTTCTTACCATCAGGAAATCCGTCTGCTTGTTTGCTTCCAATATCATAAAAAAACACTTGTATTTCAAACTTAATGGGGTATACCCATTTTACCCACTGATGTACCCTACACCAGGTTTTCTCAAACTTTTAGCTCCACGTACCCCTGTTAAAGATTCCATGTTACAGCGAACCTCTACAAAAAAATGAAAGTAACTAATTAAGTCCCCCACAAAAAAAAAACGATGAAGTTGATTATTCACAAAAATTATGTTTTTATTTCATCAAAAGGTAACAATTAAGTGCGAAAAGAAATATTTTTTACTACCATTAAAGTGATGCGTGTGCTTCTTTTCTGTCAATTTTAGGAGTGATTTTGGTTAATTTTAACTTTAATTCTGACTTAGCATTAAGTCAGTTTCTGTATCTAGCGCCACCATATGTAGCGCATGTGCGGGGTCGTAAACTTAATGCACCTGGGTTAATTCACCTAGGTGAATTAAATACACTTTTTGTAAACTTTAAACACCCGGGTGCATTAAATATCCGGGGTCGTACACTTAATGCACCTTGGTTAATTCACCTAGGTGAATTAAATACACTTTACGTAAATTTTAATCACCTGGGTGAATTAAATGTACGGGGTCGTACACTTAATGCACCTCGGTTAATTCATCTAAGTGAATTAAATTAACTTCAAACACCTGCGTGCATCAAAATTACCAATCGCAAACTTAATTCACCCAGGGTAGTTCACGTGAACTAAACACACTTTAAGTTAATTTTAAACACCAGTACCACTATTTCACAAAACCTAAGATAAATAATCAAAATAAAAAGAAAACTTTATTCACTCCAATATAAAAATACAGATTTCAAGTTAATAGCACTTATAGTCTTTATAGCACCCTTTCTCGGCTCTCATCGTTACTAATGTGACTTATTTTGACCGCATTTATCCTACTCTCATCATTTTTTTGGCATACCCAGCTCTCGCTTCCATACAACAGCTTACCCAGCGCTCCATTCACACTTAACAATGTTAAGGTAGAAAAATTGGTATCCTGTCGTACCTTCTGATGTGAAGTTTCGGAAACCGGGCATTGAGAAGGTAAGTCGGACGTGCTTTTTATTTGAGAAACTTTTTGTACATTTAATGCATAATTATGATTGATGGTTGTCATCTAATTGTCATATTGACTCCTGAAAACTATTGTAAGTTTGTTGCGGCAAATTATTGGCAATTGTAATATTATAACAATTAAAATTAAATATTTGAAATGCCGAACTTAAAATATATACACAGAGGAAGAGGTGTGGTACTGTTTATTTATTCAAAATTTATGCACAATAATGTACAAAGGTGGACTTAATGCAGCATGGCATTCACTACCAGTCAACCTAACTCATTAAGAGAGCTTAGTTGGATGGGGTGCACAGAAATAATTATTGTAAAAAAAATGTGAACAAATTATCTTACAATAATAAAATATATATACTATGTAAATATAGAAATAATACAAATGACACATAAAATACACACATACATATATATACACAAACATATACAAAAACGCACAGGAAAATACATATATACATAATTTAGGATAAGTAATGTCTGATACATCTAGTCTGCTAGATGCGCAGAAAGGTGACGTTTAAGGGAAAACTTGGATGAACTGTTTCTAATTTCATTGGGGAGTACATTCCACAGACGTACAGCTTGACAAGAAAACGATTTTGAAAGGAAATCAGTGCTACACAAAGGTACTTGAAGAATACGATTGTTAGTGGAACGAAGTTGTCTAGAATGTGTAGCATGCAGAAATTGAAACTTAGATTTTAAATATAATGGGACATGAGGATTATACAGAATATTGAACAGGGTACGTATCATTCTCAATTGCCGGCGTTGGCGGATAGGGAGCCATTTAAGTTTAGTACGATAAGTGGACACATGATCGTATTTACGTAAGCCAAAGACAAACCTTAAACAGTTGTTAAGCATACGTTCCAATCTGTCTAAAAGTATCTCATTAAGATCGCTAAAGCACACATCCGCGTAATCAATGATAGGCAGAATAAGTGCCTGCACTAGCAAAGCTTTAGTAGCAGTAGGTAAGAAATTTTTATGAATTATTTATTATTTTTCCGTCCGTCCGTTATTATTACATATGTAATATGTATATGTAATATGTAATAATAACGGACGCCAATATTACAAAAAGAAAATCTATAAAAACGGAGCTTGTTGGTGGAGATGCTGCAAAAAAATTGTGTATTTAAATGTAATAAACATTATAAAGGAACAGAAAACTCAATTTCTGTATTTTACAGGCGTTATTTTACAAACCAATTTGATAGCATTTTCGATTATTAAAATTATTTTTATTTTACAAACTACTGTACATTTGATTAAATATAAATATTATATACATTTCATTTTGAGGTCATCATTCTCAATTGACCACAGTCTTGGCAGGAATCAGACTTGGCGGTTGCTTCCAGACTAACTAGTCGAAGCAACTGAAAATTCTGAGCTTTGGCGCGTCCACAGTTTTAAAATTATTGCGAATTTTTAAGGACTGGGGATTGTCAAATCCCACGTGGTGCACGGAGGGTTAATAGTCGCGTGAAACTTGAAATCTGTACTTTTTATATTGGGGTGAATAAAGTTTTCTTTTTAATTTAATTATTTATCTTACGTTTTGTGAAATAGTGGTACCGGTGTTTAAAATTAACTTAAAGTGTGTTTAGTTCACGTGAACTACCCTGGGTGAATTAAGTTTGCGACTGGTAATTTTGATGCACCCAGGTGTTTAAAGTTAATTTAATTCACTTAGATGAATTAACCAAGGTGCATTAAGTGTACGACCCCGTACATTTAATTCACCCAGGTGATTAAAATTTACGTAAAGTGTATTTAATTCACCTAGGTGAATTAACCAAGGTGCATTAAGTGTACGACCCCGTATATTTAATGCACCCAGGTGTTTAAAGTTTACAAAAAGTGTATTTAATTCACCTAGGTGAATTAACCCAGGTGCATTAAGTTTACGACCCCGCATGTGCCTGTCACCTGCCAATCATCATAGCACCATTACGTAAATTTTGTCGCGTACCCCTTGCTATCAAATGGCGAACCCCTAGGGGTTCGCGTATCCCACTTTGCGAAACGCTGCCCTACACTATTTGTGTTAAGTATGGTGAGGTAAAACAAATTAGAAGTGCAGCGAGATTTTGCGCTCACAATGTATGTGGTTAAGTTGCAAAATTTACTTTGAATGTACTATGCTATGTTAGGTAATAAGTGACAACAGTGATATTATGTGTTGCTTTTTTAATTAGATATATAATAACTAGTTTAGTTTTAAGGATGGCTACGCTATCGCATTAAGTTAAGATGGCCTGTAATGGTAGGCTAAGTTTATTAATAAATAAATAATTGATTTATGTCATTTAGATTATCAGTAAGAGCCTGATGAAAGGTCGAGATGAAAGGCCTCTTCCTCCAACGTCCAATCTATTCTTAACCGACTTTAAAAAGGAGGATATAATAACACTTTAACAGGACCATTTTGGAATAATGAGCTCTTTCAAAAAGAATAATCAAACTGCAGCTTGGGTTATGAAAATGGAGTTGGCAGTTCCATTGCGCTTAAATTATATTGAAATGGGTTTAACCATTTTGACAACAAAACGTTGGTTTAACACTTATAGCAAGAAAATACATAAATAAACAAACTTTTGATTTGGTTTATTAATTTAGTAAATTTATTATTAATCATTTAAACAAACATTATCCGAGGGTGGTGTCAATAGTCTCTGAAACCGGGGTGTTTGTATGAAGAGGGTAATGAATGTGAAGAAAGCTAGACAAGTTTGTCAGAATCGTGAGGTCTGGCACTCGATACTCTCTGCCTACCCCGTAAGGGACTTGGCGTGGAGATATGTATGTATGCATATATATAAACAAACTTCAAACAACTTTTAGTGAATAATTTCGTAACAAAATTAAACACAACATGATATAGCAATGTTTTCTAAATAACCCAGCTATGGCAAAAGGGGAATCGACTAAGCGTTTCTTAAGTAATTTCCTCATCGAGTTTACTTAAGTAGTCCCCTGTTAAAAGTTCATCCTTGTAGCAATCTACTTTGCAAGGCAAATCCTAAAGCAGTGGCCCACGAATAATTTTTGAGAGCCTTTTACATTTTTAACCCAAAAACATTTTAGATATTATGAATAAATGTTTTATTTACATGGCAACAATTTTGGGCTCGTTTCACGTCTCATAGCGTACATTTGGGTTTGGTTGGATCGAGAGTACATCTATACATATAATAAATCTGTAGAAGGGTCAATTCTGTACATTGAAAATATTAAAAAAATAAATAGCATAAGCATATATCTATAGTTACTGGATCGATACCAAACCCAAATATGTGACTAAAAAATGTTTGTCTGTCTTTCTGTATGTTCAGGCATCACGTGAAAACTAACGGTTCGGTTTCGATGAAACTTGGTATAATTATACCTTATTAGGATAAAATGGGATACTTTTTATCCTGGAAAAATACGTAGAAAAAAATCTTAATTTTTAAGTTTTAGACCGACATCCGCGCGGATGGAGTCGCGGGCGGAAGCTAGTATTGAATAAAATCAGTATATTTTGGTGGCGAATAAAGTTTTATTCAGATAAAGTGCAAAACATACTCAAAAACCATAACACAGTTTACACTAAAATGTATAAGGGACAACCGCGGAATCATGACCTACCCGCACCATTTAAAACACCATCAAAAGGGGTAGGTTAGTGCCCGTAGCGTAATATAAACATGCCCGTGTTGGTCCGGGCTCCTTTATAGAATAGACCGCCTTTCTTGCCAAGCAGCTCGTAAAAGGCGAGCATAGGCTCACCGTCACTAACACCGTGACATCTGACTTGGTGGTAGAGTTTAGCAGCGACTCGCACGGATTGGTACCACCGCCTTACCTATTCCTGCCACCATAACGTCATGACGTGTTCCGGTTCAGAGGGGAAGGTAGCCGGTAAACTTACTTTTGCTTGAGGCCTAACATCCCGGCCTCAGGTTAGCAACGCACTATTACCACATTACTAAAAAAAAATTTAATCACATATTTGGTTTGGTATCGATCCAGTAACACCCCCTGCTATTTATTTTTTTAATATTTTCAATGTACAGAATTAACGCTTCTACAGATTTATTATATGTATCCAAAAAGATGTGGTGTCATGGGACACAAGGTAGAAACAAAGTTCCTTCGGCTAATAAAGAATCTACATAATTCAAGATTATATACTATGCATTGGTGGGGTGAAGTGGTAATAGAGATAGAAAGGATGAGAGAACGGAAAGGAAGAGGGAGAAAAAGAAAGGTATTATACACTACTCGCTTGTGTACACGACTGTCACGTTTGCGCACGTCTCATTTAACGGTTTTATTCTACGTATTTTTTCTTACGGTTTTACTATCACATTTTTTTCAGTTCGGTCGCGCAGCAAAATCCCTATCTCCTCTAAGCCTAAGCTCTAAGTAAGGAACTTTTATTAAAAAAAATCCATCCGTGCGAAGACAGATTGCTAGTTATACGTGTAAAGAAACATCAGTATCATAAAACATAAGCAACGTGGATATTTTATCATCAATGAACTTTTGCTTGTTACAGTACTAAAAATTTGGCAGCATTGTTATAAACATACTGTGGATAAGTACAAGTGTTAACTCCAAAGTCCAAACAACGTGTATATACAATGGAATTCCACCAAGTGCCGACGATAGCAAGTATAGATTCTATTTAGCTTATTTCGTCTAAATGAATTCATTTTTGAAACCTAAGAAAAGGGCATACTCATCCCAGAAAGGCCAGCATCGCATTTGCGATACTTTGCTGACCTTTGCTCTTTTTTTTCCAAGATGGTTTTAAGGCGTTCCGTTGACAGTTGTAATCACTTACCATCAGGTGATTGACTTTCCCATCTACTTCCTCATTGATAAGTAATTAAAGTTCAAATTGCCTCTGTGGTCTAGTAGTTCGCTGTACGGGGCTGGTAATGACTATACCTAGTCTTGCCATAAATATTGTAATAAAGAAAAAAA
>NJDD01000321.1:82924-94165 GCA_002245505.1 Calephelis nemesis
GAAAACACAATGAACAATCGTATAAAAATGACAGATTCGAAATTCAAATGTAATATTTTTTTATTTTTAAGTGTAACAGTATTTATGGCCAGACTAAGTATAAAGTCACCTGGGACCTCATATCACGCTCCCAGTAAAAAAAATTTGCTTTTTTTAGTGTTCTTATAAACATGTCATATTACACATTTCATCGCCTCTCTGGTCTAGCGGTTCAGATGTTGGACTTAACTGCATGGGGTCCTGGGTTCGAATCCCGGGTCGGGCAACAAAAAGAAAATTTGGTTTTTTATATTCTCTAACAAAAAAAACTTGGTCGGGATTGGATATGTGCCCGGTTGACGATAGGCTTGCAACCTATCACATTGTAGGACTTAATGTCTTCGGCTAGTTGTGGGTGCCCTGGTTGCGTCTCTGCCAACCTCTTCGGGGATATGGGCATGAAGATACTTTTACACATCTCATTTTTAGCGTGCCATTATGTTGCTAGTGTGGACCTACCCTAAAGCGGTAAGTGCAAACAATATTCGCACGATATGTGTCAAGTTCCACTCACCGGCCACAGTTCAGATTGCTCCTTAAGTGCGGTTTATCTGTAAATCAAGTTGTGCTTGTGTGAATTTGTGCTATCATAAAATTTTGCACTATAACCATCCGCGATTTCTGAAACTACTTTTTAATGTATAGCTATATAAAAAAACTAGCTGTTCCCGCGAACTTCGTTCCACCCATTCAGTTTGTATGGGAAAAATTAAAATGTTGTTTTTCCAAGTTTCCTCACAATTGAACAGGATAAAAAGTAGGATACTTTTTGTCCTTCTCCCGGTTTTAAGTTACCTCCCTATCAATTTTCAGCCTAATCGGTGTAGCCGTTCTTGAGTTATAAATAGTGTAACTAACACCACTTTCTTTTTTTTATATATATATAGACTAGCCGTTCCCGCGAACTTCGTTCCGCCCATTCAGTTTGTATGGGAAAAATAAAATATTGTTTTTCCAAGTTTACCACTTTCTTTATATATATAAGATATGTAACTACTTATCATTTTATTTTGAGTGACGAAGTAATGCCGAGATCGTTTTTTTATTTTTATCTGTGTACTCAATTACTAGGACCGTTCAACTAAGCTTTAGAATCCGATTAGGAAAAAACTAATTTATGTACGGAATTCTTTTTGGTTTTTCCGTAAGGAATTATTTACATCGAAATTATTCCGAATGTGTATAAAGGGCCTTATGATAGTAATTTTGTTGTGAACTCACTAAACTAATTTTAAGTCGTCTGTACATCCCAGACATGCAGACTCATCATCATTAATATCTAAAACTAAACCTTTAACAACGGATAATTAACAATAAATTTTTATGTGTACTGATAGTACACAAAATTTGTAAGGAAGTTTGGTAACTTTTTTTTATAACATTGGAAGGCAAACAAGCAGACGGATTTCCTGATGGTAAAAAATTCACGCCGCCTAGAGACACCAAAGGTGGTAATGGTGCGTTGCCAACCAGAGGCCGGGATGTTAGGCCTCGAACAAAAGTAAGTTAACCGGCTACCTTACCCTCCGAACCGACACACGTCATGACGTTATGGCGGTAGGAATAGGTAAGGCGGTGGTACCAATCCGGGTGAGTCGCTGCGAAACTCTACCACCTAGTAAACCACTGAAACACGATTAAATAAATTTGGCTCCATAGAGAAAAAAATAGTAAATCTTCACAAACACACTCCTTTTTATGGTTAAAGAATTTTATTAAATCTCATTAGAATTTATACAATTCAATTATTGAGACATTAAAACATTCTAATGCACATACATTAAAATTACAAGCTCCGTTTACGTCAACATTTAAATAAGGCAACATAAAATAAGGTAGTTCTAAATAATATTCGTTACGACTCTTTAAACAGGTCCACAGTGAAAAAAAGGCCGACCGCTATTACACGGATTTTACGGCCCCTTTTCTGGAAATAGTTATTCACGTTAGCTTTTATTAGGGATGTGGTTACAGAAAAAAATGGTGGGCAATCCCAGTAAACCTTTTCAACTAAGTAGGTACGAGCTCAGTTTTTTTAAAACTATTTTTTATAACAAATAGAAAATAGAAATATAATATCATCACTATATCTGCAGGGATACACGCGTACGTACCTGCAAGTAATATGATACTTAAAACAAAGCTGCTAAGTGCGAGTCGGACTCGCCTATGAAGGGGTCCTGCAGTAGCAATCATGATATGAAAGTTCTCTCACTCGAATTAAAGTTCACATATACTTTAGATTGGTTGGGTTTTACATCTTTTCTCTCCTGCAATATGCGCGAATTTGTAATATCAGATATATCAAAAGGCTTATGATAAATGCATGCGCGATTTTAAACTACCCAGTGCCATCTGTCAGAAGTATTATTGTTAAAGTTCCTGCTTAAATAAAACTACTTACTACATCTCGTTTCAACCAATTTTCGTTTTTCGGTGGAAGTTTACGCGGTATTGTATCATACATATTTTTTAGATTTATCGTTTTCTTACTTCGTTTTATCCGTTTGGATATGTTTCTCACGTAAAGTATTCCGTTCAGAAAAAAATATCGAAGAAAACTCAGTATAATTTTTTAATATCTATCAAGAGATGTGGGGTACATTAATTATGAATTTGATGAAAACAACAATTTTAACGCGGTTCACAGAATACAGACGTATGAGTACCAAGTTTCAACAGCATAGCTTTTATAGTTCGGAAAAAAATGGCTCTGACACACGGACAGACAGACATGACGAATCTAAATGGGTTCTGTTTTTTAGCATTTGGCTAAGGAATCCTATAAACGAAGTTCACCGGTTCGGCTGATCAGTAATTTAAGAATACGTTTGGACTGTGTTACTTGTTTTACTTTTTAGGATTCCCATAGACGTCAGTTTTTACGTACGACTGATAATCGGGTAGTTGCGGATAGTGTAGATAATCTACTTTAGTCTGCGCATTGCAGTATTGCAATAAAAATCAGCCATCGACTTTCGAACATGAGGGGTACCCTTATTTTTACAGTATCAGCCAACCAGTTTCACTTTTACAGTTAATCCAAGCAAACAAGGTTTTCACCTCCGAATTTTTTGAACCTGCATAGATTTTCATAAAATTTTGACAGTATGTAGGGAATACCTCAAAAAGCTAAATCTACCCTATCTCGATGTGTGCTTTTTGCCTGGAAACCACGGAATTAACCACGGAAATCGATAGAGGAACAAATTTTAAGATAAATTGTTCTCAGCATTATTTTTAAAAACCCAATAGTTTTCGAGTTATATGCGATTGAAAATTGGAATTTTTCGTAAAAAAAATCACGTTTTTAATTGATTTTTTATGAGTAACTTAAAAACTATTCATTTTATCAATAAAAGTGTAAGAACCAAAAAAAATTTATAAAAAAATTAAGAGATTGGTGTCCTTTAATTGATTATAGACATAATGTAAACCGAGTAATGATTTATTAAAGGTAGAATAGATTATTCGATCGAAATGTTTTTAAAATTCTACGTCAAATAACGGAAAAATGGTAAATTTTTCAAGAAAATTGCATATAACCTTTTTCAATGTATTTTTAAAATGCTTTAAAATGAGGGTTATTATAACTATATTTGATATTTTCAATCGTCGGCGCTTGGTAAAACTTCCAAATATTCATATTTTTAAATGAAGAAACACTTGTACTGTTTTACGTATCACTTATACTTAAATAATTAGTAAATTAAGTTCTAGCCCTGATGATGCTGTCAAAAGCGAAACCGGTAGGCTATTTATAAAATAATAAAGTATAAGTGATACGTAAAACAGTACAAGTGTTTCTTCATTTAAAAATATGGTTATTAGAACTCTCTAACATCAAAACTAAAAGAGTTATGGCCGAAATAAAATCGATCTATATTTTTTTTGTAGAATAAAAACTCAATTTCACTCTTGGCAATAGTACCCAAATTGCAATAAAAAAAATAATTCATAGTCAATTTACTTTATTTATGTACTTACAATGATTTGCGAGAGTTTGAACGATTTAGGATGCAAAATTTTGAAAAAAAATATGGTTGAAGTCGAAAATTATTTTCGAAATTTTCAATTTTTTTTCATTTTCTCAAATTTCGGGAAATCTCTAGGATATACGTCAAAATGAGTAAGGAACAAAAGTTAAGTTTTTTTTAAAACATATTTTGCTCTTTTATTTTTTTTAGTTTGTGAAGTAACTGAGATATGACCTTCAAAAGCTAATATATGACTGATATGACTGATACCATATTAGAATATACTTTTAAAAATAAAGGACTCAAAAAATGTAAAACTTTAATATATTTAGGGGAAAGGAAGGCAAAACGGAGCCTGTGGGCATAACGGTCTCTTTTAATAATTTCGAAACCAGTAATGCCATCGAGTAATTGTTCGCGTCATAACATTAGTCGCTATGTTCCCGCTCTCGGTCAGTGTACACAAATTCACCGACCACGCGTGCACTGATTTATCAAGATAAGTAATATCTTTTACGTTTTGATGTAAAATTTGCGACTTTTAAGCCTACACTTTAATCCGGTTTATGATACAGCATCCTTGTGATTACTGTATGAAAACTGGTGTATAATAATAATTAGCAAATAACTAATTAGGATGACTTTATCTCAAAAGATAACCTCAAAATATTTTTATAATAATTGTTCGTAGCAAAAAGGCAAAACGGAACCAGCCAAAATGGACCGAGGTACCATTTTACCTTCAATACTTAGAATGTTATAATTATGTACTTAATTGTTGTTTTTCTATTTTAAGATGGTAAATAACTACAAAAGAAAATCCAACCGGCAGTTTTGGGATGAGAGTATGAAAAATGCAATCGAAAAAGTGGCTGCTGTCGTTTATTCGGAATAACCCGAATAAATATTCAAAAACAAGCTTACGAGCTAGCGGAAAAACGAGGTACGTCATACTTTTTATACTGAGACAAAGATGGCAGGTAGAACCTGGTTAAAAAACGTTTACTTCTGTACTGTTCTGGTTTGTACTCAGAATCTGGCGAGGATTGGGTGCTATGTCCAAGTTGTCGTTTATGGGCATGCTGCGCATGCGCAGGTGTAGAGGATGAGGATGCACAGGCGGTATTTTTATGTGAAAATTGTGAGGATTGATTAGGTCCGTTTTGCCTTCATGTGTGGTCCGCTTTACCTACTATATGAAGGTAAAACGAACTTATTAAAGGTATTAGAAATCGTCTAATATCTTCGTTTTATTACGTAACATAGAATAAACAATGTTGATTAATTTAAGTAAGAAGAAGTTTAATTAAAGGAAATAAATCGGTTTCTATACTTTTTTCCGTAAGTGTACCGTTTTGCCTTCCTTTCCCCTATAGCTTATAAAATTCCCTTTAAAACTACGTTTTGATCCAGCAAATCGCTTGAAAATTTACCGAGATACGGCCAAAAAACAAAATAATTTTTTTTTTTATTTCAGAGCAAGGTAGTTTTTAGATTTTAAGTGAAAGTATACAACTGAGAACACGAAAGAAAACACCGTGCAGCCGGCTTCGTCCGGTTTTTTGGTGAAGGGTATTTTATTTCAGTATTTTATTTCATTTTTTTTAAATAGGGGATGTTTTATAGGGTTAGAAACTTTTGGAAAAAAATTCAAATAAGTACAAATAAAAAAAAAATATTCATTCACAATAAAAAAGTCATAAAAAAATTATACGACTATAGGTAAATAATGTTTTTCATTTTTTTTTTCGAAATACGGGGTGATTTATAAGGGTTGGATATTGGAGGTGTACATTTTTTGTGTTGAACACAAACAAAATGAGTTATTTCAACAAAATCAATCCAGAAAAACCGTTTTTTTAAAAGTCAAAAAAAATATTTTAAATTATCACACTTTATAAAGTGGGAACTTTAAAAGGGGTGAAATACATCAATCAGGGTTAAAAAAATCATAAACATCGTATTGAAGCAATAAGCAACTTTTAATTAACCCATACAAGTTTTGACTCATTAAATGCTTATACTCGTACTTATAATTTTATTGAAATTTGCACATGTCGAAATAGGGTAGATTTTGAAGATAAGGGTAAGATAAACTTAATTCAAAAATTTCATGTAAATCGATGCAGGTTCAAAAAATTCGGAGGTAATATCTCTTTTTACCTTGGTAGCTTGGACTAAGTACCCTTATGTCTATGTATGGTTTCAAAGTTTTATTTTCATTTGAAATTAATGAAGAGTGAAATTGGCTGTCCAAAAAAAACAATAATCAAATTACGTCGTGGTATAAAATAATTGGTTTCGGTTGCTAGAATGAGCTTAATGTATTTGAAATAATTAGTAAAAAGGGATATTCTAAACTCATTTTTAACTAATCCAGGACAGTCCTAAGCACATTACTTTCTCTAATTTATTATTCATAAATTATGAGAATATGAAAAGGGATTGATGAAGGATGAATTCAGTGGGAACGAGAATATGGACTTTACATTGTGTCTGACAATATTCGCCTGCTGCTAATAATCTCGTAAATTAGGTTACAGATTCATTGTTCAAGCATTTACTTCAAACGCGCTAGACTAGTCACAACTAAAGTACAATCACACCCATATCTCCGAAGCGGTAGGTAGATACACAACCAAGGGAACCGAAGACACTCAGTCCTACAATTTGATAGATAGCAAGCCTATCATCGCCAACCTGTGTGTTCGCCGTCTCATCCCATGACAAAACATTATTTATAACGTGTGTAGGGATACTCTTTTTTTTTATAGTGTGGAAAATCCTCCCGGATACCCACCGCTCTTGGGGGAGAACGGCGGGTTATGTCGGACTCGAACCAACTAAAAACCACACTATGACCTTCCAGCCTTCCGGCTAGGAGCGAGATGGGGTTGCGTTGGCATTCACCATCTCGCTCTGTCCGTCTGCGCCGGAACGGGCCTAAATTGGGATCGTCCTCCCGGGTCCGCTCCGCGGTCTCCTTTGGCATTATGACGTCTTTGCAAAAGGAGACCACCGCCTGAGCCCTTATTATGAGTTTACGGCTTGTCAACTTTACTATACTCTCTACCGTCTCTGTCAATTATTTGTATAAAAACTTTAAACAACGCCTCTGGTGGTGACTAAGAGAAACACATTTTTAGACCAAAAGTGTCATAGATTTCGACACGTAACTTACCGAACGTAATCTATACTAACTCATGGTAAAGGCTCTGATGTAGGGACACTCCTACCCTATTGTTGACAACCCTTGTTATATAGGGTTGCCATTTTGTAAACGGATTATTTGTTTATTGTTCCAAATTCAAAATTTCTTGTGAGATTGGCACAACTATTTTCCATTTTTAAGCGGAGTTTGAGTTGCATCTGATATTTATATTTAATACAGTGCTGTTTTTAGTTGTATTATATTTTATTATCTAGTGTATATTACGAATGGCATTATGGACAAACACATGGAACATGTCATGTTTATCTTATATTTTACATCGCGAATGAAATCAATAAAAATGTTAATCAATAAAAAAGGCTTACGGCAAATATACTTGATCAAGAACTCGTTCTATAAGTGGTACAAAGATGTGATGGAAAATTTGCCACGCCCTGATAGGCTATTAACGTCTGCAACTGAAGGAAACAGTGACTGAAAATCCTCATTCAAGTTTGACAGATAGCCGCCGAACTTTCTGTATTTCATTAGTCGATACATATCATTTTGATTAATAAATTATTTGTGTATGAAACATGTAGCTGCTCGGCTAGTCCCTGAATATTCTCCAAAACCTCAATAGCATGACCGCCTCGTTGGTCGAGTGGCTCGCGTACACGCCTAACTGAACATTTAGATGCCTGCATTTCCAGGTCTGGGTGTTTAAATTTATTCTGGTATCTATTTAAGTAATTATATGTATTTGTATTGTTGACTAACACCCATAACACAAGCATATAATTTGCTTAATTTGGGGTTAGGTTCAATTTGTGTAAATTGTCCAGGAAAAAAAAGAAAAAGCATGAGATTCGCTAAGGACATACTAGAACGTTCATGAAACACATTGTCACTGGTGACGACACGTCGGCTTACGAGTTTGACATGCAAACTAGTCAACAACGGAGTGGCACCGACTAACTAAATTTAAACCGAAAAAACCCGCCAAGCTCGTTCAAAGTCAAAGTCATTTTAGGTGCTTTCTTTGACTGTTGCGGGGTTGTGCACTCGGAATTCTCGCCAGAGTGTGAAACGGTAAATAAGTAATAATATTCGAGCGCTATGCAGCGTTTAAAAGGGCAAATTCGACGAAAAAGGTCAAATGTTTAGAAAGTTCTTGGATTTTGCAACTCGAAAATACGGCTTTGCACAAGGCCATCACTATGAACGAAATTTTGACCAAACATTCAACAAATACCTACCATCGAGCAACCACCATAGTATTCACTCACATATTCATATGTGACTTCAGCACATTTCCCTCTTTATCTTAAACTGAAACTACAACTTGGTGGCATCCGTTTACAATCAAAAATAATAGAGAGAAAACTGAACTCGATTCCGGAAACAGCCAGCGTTTAAAAAATATTTTGATGATTATATTATTCGTTAGCGTAGGTGGGTATCGTTAGCGTAGGAGCATACCTACTTCGAAATTGTTAAAAAAATGTTAGATGAATAAGAAACAGTTTGTAGGTAGGTATTACTGATATTTTTCCTGTATTTTCTTGACAGAGCAGGCTTAAAGTTTAAAAAAAATAAACAATTAATTCCTAAAAAAAATACAACACTAATGTGTTTCTTGCAGAAACTTATTATTTACGGCCGTATTCAATTGTCTTTTAACCAGTCGTTAAGTCCATACTTTCGACACAAAATTATGTCTTACAATTCAGATTCATTCACATTTTGATCTATGTAATAACATAGATCAAAATATGTACATGCCGCATTTGAATGCCACCGGTGTCATTTTCAAAATACTTGTAGAGCAAACTTTTTTTTTTAAATAAATAAGATGATTTCTCCTGTCTTTCCCCACTTTATAATCATTCTTAAAAAAGCTATAAGAAATGAGGTAGCAGAAATAAATGAGATATTAAACAATGCTAGTTTTTTTAGGAACTAGCTGCTCCGGCGAACTTCGTTCCACCCGTTCAATTTGTATAAGAATCATTAAAATATTGTTTTCCCATTTTCCCTGCAACTTTTCCCAGTTTTCTCTTCATAAGAACCTTCTCCTTATAATAACCAACACAATAAAAAAAGAATTAGCCAAATCGGTCCAGCCGTTCGAAAGTTATGCGCTTACCAACACATTTAGCGATTCATTTTTATATATAAGATTTGATTTCTTGACAAGAAGCTTTTCGTTTCGTAATAGACTGCAAAAAGAATATAATCACTACATTTTAAGAGACGGGACTTAGAATTTAAAAAAAAACAATCTGTTTACATGACAAAAGGGCAGATGAGTCTGGTATTCATTTTTATCAATATCGACTTATTGTATCCACATTTGAATCCAACGTATACTAGATTGAACCAAGTTAGACAAATATGATCACAAAAGTGAAATGTGATAAGTGTTTGTGAAAAGACTTACCATGTGTGTTTAATATATTTACAAAGAAATAAAGAAATGTTGGCAATTGATCACAGACGAGACATTTGTAAGAGAATAATATTTAAAATGCAAAATACAATGTTTTTATTATTTCAGTTTAAATTTTTTTTTTCGTTTCAAGGCCTTTATCATTTTTTTAGAAACAAACTATCACTTCGGCTCCAATTTTATTTTTGCAGTCGAAAAAGAAAAATACAAAATTCTCATCACATTTTCCGTACAGTTTTTAAATGTGACGCGATTCTAAAATCCATGTCCGGACTATAACATAGCCTCTCAGAAGATCAGAGTAATAAAATTTAACGAGTTTTCCATCTTACTCTTGTTTCTAAAGTATAATTATTATTAGTATATGAACCAAATCATCTTAAACATTTTCATCAGCTTAATTTTATTTAAACGTGTAACGACATTTTTTTTTAATTAATAATTTATTTTTGTATATTTATTTAATTTACTTAAAAGTCTAACATGTGATCGGGTAATTTATTATAAAGAAGTATACATTGGCCACAAATTATTTATACGTGGAGACGATATACCTATATACACGGCAAGATTTGTTTTGTTCGTTGTGTTTACAGAATGTAGGTATATCACAAGATTTCTTAAAACGATCTTATGTTCTTTCCGACGTTATTACAATAACAATATCTATTTCTTTCAATCTGTCTACGTGGTTAAACAAATAAAACAAAGATAACTATTAAAAAAATTATAATATCAGAAAATTTGTTATAAAGTAAATTCTCCGTCAATAACATTACCCATGTATCTAGGTTCCACGAAAGCTTTAATCTGTGTTTGTAACTTTTCAAAAACTATGTCGGTTGTTTTAAGCATATCATGAATATGACAAATTAATTCTAATAACAATTCATTAGGAGTCAGGTTTGCACACAAAAATGTTGTTAGATTTAAACAAATAAAATAATTTAATTTGCAATTTTCCGCCAAAAAAATATATATACGTATATTGGCGTGACAAAACAGGCAAAATAGTGCTCTTTGAATGAAATGGACTTAAAGGCAGCTAAAACTCCCAAATATATCCAGCTCCACACAACACACACCAGTAAACTGTTTTATTAGCACCAACAATACACACATTATTAAAAACTCAACGTATGTTACGCTTCGTAACCGAAGCATCATCAGGAGAATTCGACTGCACTCCACAAAGATCGAGCAGAAAACAACTGTCGGCATCTGAAAACATGGTAAAACAAATTTTAAGTCATACTGCTACAACCAAATGAAAGAAGCTATAATTCGTTACCTAATTAATTTTGAACCTAACTAATTTATTTTCCTCCTAATACGGGGATCATATATGAACAGCAAATAAATATGGACAATTAGTCTTTATTCGTCATTACAATAAATTTTGTTCATTCTGTTTAGCAATAAATTGTATCGTAACTACCTACTGTAATAGATAATAATATTGTAAGTCGATAATGGAAGTACAACACTACTACCTACTCAATACAAATAAAATTTTAAGTAAAATTAATTAAGAAAATTCATTCTGTGTGTCTTGTTTTCCATTTTAATATATAGAATGTTATATAATTTATTACTTACCGGGACTAATCCAATGGAAATGT
>NJDD01000321.1:104400-115114 GCA_002245505.1 Calephelis nemesis
AGTCTATCATAACTTTCTTGTTGACTTATATGACATCGAAAGTCATAAAAAATCATTGCACGAAAATTTTCTCGGCTTAAATTCATTCTGACGTGCACTGACAATTTTTAATTTGCCGCCAAATCGTAAAACAAATGACAAGTGAATGAAATGTATACTCAATATTATTGGTAAAGAGTTCTATTTTCAAAATTTAAACTTATTTTTTTAATATAATGCTTTTAAGTTGCCAGTTCTAAAAACTTTCAGTTTGGCCCTCGTACTCAAAGACTACAGTACTCTAGATATACTTAATCTATGATTTTTATACTCTCTGATTCTCTTGATAAAGAGTATTTATGTTCCTTGCTCTGATTTATATTCTTTAGCAAAGAGTAAAGTAACTGTCCATATCTCAGAACAATAACTCAGATCCATATTCTTTGGTTGACACGTCATAGAAAAAGGAATATGTTGACATTGACAAACGTAAAATCCAGTAAAATCCTTCAAATGATTTTTTGAATAGAAATTTATTAACAAGCAATTAAAATTCATAATGAAATTATCTAATTATTACAAGGTATAGCAAATATCAGATGAATTGTTCATGTTAGAATAAAAAATGAACAAGCAATGTCTCTTATGCAAAGTTATTTCTTCTATTCCGCAATATTAGCATTAAAGCTTTTAGCATTTGCACCTTTAGCATCTCTTGTGTGTAATCCAGAAAAGGTGCTACGAGCAAATATAAGTGACTTAAAGAACCTGACTCCGTTTTGGTTGGTGGCTGCATTATATATGACGACAGCACCAGACGAATCAACTGCTGTGGGCTTATTAAGAGCATTTGTTATAGCAAGGTTGATAGTTGCTGCTGGATATATTATAAAACTACCAAAATGTCTTCTGGAATTAGCATTTTACGTTTCTTTTGGAATTAGTTGTTTCATGGGTGCTTGGGTTGTCTATACTTACCGTAATGCAATTTGAAAATGTCGACTAGAAAATGTTACCAATAGCGTATAGTGGAATCTATTAAAAATATTCTGAAAAAAATCCTTTAGCACAAATAAATAAAATTGTTGTGTCTTTTTGTAATATTAAAATTATCATTTTTGTTACGTATACACGGTTGGTATTTTTTTTTGTTTATGTAATAAGGCGGCAGACAAGCACACGGCCCTCCTAATGGTGAGATACCAGAATGGCCTCTAAACACTAGTGATGTTGTAGATGCGTAGCTAGGCTATTACCGGGTTAGGCCTCTTGTACAAGTCTACCGGTCATCGTACCCTTAAGACCGGAATATGACATTGTCATTGTAACGGTAGGAATAGGCCAGCGGGGGATGCCTACCCGGGCAAATTGCAGCACGCCATTGTACCACCAGTGAAATATACCAAAATTACGTCTAACATTTTTTTCAGTCTATCTGTTTCCGTCTAATCTAGAAACGACTGGAACGATGTTGACGGGACTTTCACTGGCATGTACAAATGTAATACGGAGAAACTATTATTTTAGATGTTTTAATTAACTTCCACGCGAACAAAGTCGCGGACGCAGCAAGTTTTAATTTGTAAGTAATTATCTTTATTTTATTAGGTCATAAATAACAATAATACTCCATCTAAAGCAAAGTCTGATTATTGCGGAGACAGACATAAGAGTTCAGCGTAAAACATCACATAAGAAGTCTGACAGACGTCTTTATATCAGCTATCTTTACATAATGTAATAAATCTGTAGAAGGGTTAATTCTGTACATTGAAAATATTGAAAAAATAAATAGCAGGTGTTACTGGATCGATACCAAACCCAAATATGTGATTAAAAAAAATTTTGTCTGTCTGTCTGTATGTTCAGTCATCACGTGAAAACTAACGGTTCGATTTCGATGAAACTTGGTATAATTATACGTTATTATCCTGGGCATAAAATAGGATACTTTTTATCCTGGAAAAACACGTCGAAAAAAATCTTAATTTTTCAGTTTTATCACGCAAAGACGGTATCTGTGCGGACGGAGTCGCGGGCAGAAGCTAGTCGGATATAAGATACGGAAATAAATAAATACCCCTGGACATACCCAAGTTACACAAATTTAATCTAACCCCAAATTAACCCACTTATATGCTTGTGTTATATAATTATATACGGTATTAGCCAACGATTCTGAAACTTAGAAATACTTGAATAGATACCAGAATAAATTTAATAAACACTCAAACCCGTAAATGCAGACATCTCTATATACATCATGTGATTTTTTATGTGATAAATAAAACAAGCAGATAGCATTCCGGAAAGTAAGAGACAAACGAAGCATATAGGCCCATTTCCGGCAGTTTGTTGCAGCATGGTCCTGTACTACGTTGTTGTAAGCAGGGTCCCAGTTTTACCTTTGCTCTCTCTGGAGCTGTCAAGCGGGAAGGTGACATCTCTGAGCTAAGTTTACATCAAATGATGTTTTTTCTTTGCTATCTCATGTAACCAACAGAAATAAAATGGAGATAGCAAATACAAAACACGTCACTTGACAGCTGTTTCATGTACACTTTACCCACTGACCATCACTAAAAATATACGGAATCAGCCCCCCTGTGCTACACAGAAGCCTTGTACCAACACAAGGCGAAGACTAGGACCAACACAAGGAGTATTTGTACCAATGGAATCACTAATAGGTGTAAAAATATAGCCAAGCAGACCATTCGGATTCACTTAAGGCCCCATACTCGGTCAGCCAGAAGAGCCAATCACCGCGCTCCCCCGTTCCATGATTACTATGAACAATGACGCTCTAAAGTAAACGTCTTAAGCGACAAATCACTATTTTTGACACTATAAAAGTAATTTGAAAAAAAGTATAAAAACTGAAACACTTATCTTTTAGGTATAGTACTTATCTATGTTTACGTTAAATCTGGTGTCGATATTTTCATATTTGAAGTAGACATTTGCGTTTTGCTTTCAAAAAAGGGTTAACTTTTTGATTTTTTTCTATCGAGCAAAGTGAAATGAATCGTGTTTTGGAAACACTAGTCTAATCAAGCATATTTATATTAATCTTTTGTATTTTTGTCATCAAGATCCATGATTGCTTTGTATGAAAAAAAAAGGAAACTGCTGGCGTATTTTAGCGTATATGGCCCCTTAACATAAACACATAAACTTAATTAAGTAGTTTACATAAACTTGAAATCTAATAGTTTTCTCGATGGTAAGAAATACCCCTACGGGCAAAGAGTATAATAATATATCTATACAGGACCCTACGGATCTACCTACGTACCTACACATACATCCATACTTATCTTCACGCCAAGTTCCTTTCCGGGTAGGCAGAGGGTATTGTATGTCAAACCTCACGTACCTACCTACTTACCAACACTTGAACCAAACAAAGTAATTTAATAAATAGTAAGTTGCTTACCTTTCCCTCTATGATATATAACAAGGCAACGCGACAAATATGGTTTGTTGAGTATAACTGAAGCCGTGGTATGTATAAAAACCCAACTGTTACAATAGTTCAGCCGAAAGCAGTTGTTTTATTTTTCAAAGGAGCTCTGACAGTTGTTGCAGGCTAAATAGGTACAAAATATATTTTTTTTTATGATATTGGAAGGCAAACAAGCAGACGGATTTCCTGATGGTAAGAAATTCCCGCAGTCTTGAGCAGGGGTGGACAAATTACGGACCGCGGGCCGGATCCAGCCCTTGGGAGGTTTTAATCCAGCCCACCGAGGGTTTTTTTTTTAGAAAAAATATGAACCTTCTTAAAAAATTAATGGTCGAAATGTTAAAAGACTATTCAAATTTGAACAATTAAGATACAGAATTGTTACTTCAAACATATATATTGCGTATTTCATATGTTAAGACTTCATAAATAGATTTTATTTCAATAAAGGATTGTAAAATTTTAAAAAATGTCTTATGTTATCCTTACACAACATTTTAATATATACTGTTATTTTTAGGTGTTTTAATAAACCGGCCCGCCTCGAAATTAATTACAATTTACTGGCCCGCGGTCAAAAGAATTTACCCACCCCTGGTCTAGAGATACCAAAGGTGGTAATGGTGTGTTACCAACCTGAGGCCGGGATGTTAGGCCTCGAGTAAAAGTAAGTGTACAGCCTACCTTGCCCTCCGAACCGGAACACGTCATTACGTTATGGCGGCAGGAATAGGTAAGGCGGTGGTACCAATCCGGGAGAGTCGCTGCGAAACTCTACCACCTAGTCAGATGTCACGGTTTTTAGTGACGGTAAGCCTATGCTCGCCTTTTACGAGCTGCCTGGCAGGAAGGCAGATGGTCTATTTTGCAAAGGAGCCCGGACCAACAAACAAATGTTCATGAGTTTGAGAAGAATTTCAATTCTTCTGTAGGGGCTTAATTTTTATCTTTAAATTTTGTAGACTTCCGTCTCAAGTAAAGGCAAGTACTAAATTTAAAATACGAAAATTATGGCCATTACAAAATGTAAATATCACCTGTAACGACGAACTCATGTAATAGTTTTACCAGAGTCAACAAATACATTGTATTAGTATTTCATAGAATTATATACATATATGTATAGGACTAAGACCACGTAAACGGAAAGAAAGGAATTAAAAATTTCGCTACAGGAGTTGATACTCCTCAGTACCTAGTTAAAATAGTTTAAAAGTTTGTTTCATTCTAAAATGTGAATTTCATCGGTGATGAACTCATTTGGTGGGTACTTAGAATTGTGTATCTATAGGACATAACTACCCGCGTTAATGGGTTAGAAAGGAATTAAAAATTTCGCCACGGGACTTGAATCCTCAGTAGCTCAATTGGTTAGAGCATTCGTCGGCTTGAGACGAAAGGTTACAGGTTCAAATCCTGTCTGAGGCGAAATTTTTTCTTTCTTTAAAATTTAATATAGAAATTTATCCCACGCACAGGGCAAGTGCTAAAAAAATAAAAAAATAAAAATACGATGCAAGAAACGAAAATTATAGCCATTCTAAAATGTGAATTTCATCGGTGATGAACTCATTTGGTGGGTACTCAGAATTGTGTATCTATAGGACATAACTACCCGCGTTAACGGGTTAGAAAGGAATTAAAAATTTCGCCACGGGACTTGAATCCTCAGTAGCTCAATTGGTTAGAGCATTCGTCGGCTTGAGACGAAAGGTTACAGGTTCAAATCCTGTCTGGGGCGAAATTTTTTCTTTCTTTAAAATTTATAGTAGTTTAAAAGTATTTATCGGCTTCAGACGAAATGGTACAGGTTGAAGTCCTAACTGGGATATTTCTTTGAAGAAACTTATGCCAAGCACGGGCAGGTATTAAAATACCGTGAGGATAAATTATATTGTCAATATTTTAGCAAAATTTAAACTCCTTTTTACCATACCAAACACACCACAAAAAGTAATTGTCAATTTAACAAAATATGTCAATTATCCAATGTCCTAGCATTGACCTTTAAGTATAAATAGGAATATATAAAGAAGTGCAACAATGTTCTATAGAAAATTTTGTTGTATAAATACCGTTGGAATTGACATATAAATTAACAACATCTCTTTGTCTCTTTTAACAAACGTTGATATTATGTACACCGAAAGAGATAACGATATTTTTGTCTATGCTAATTGTGGCGTCGATTTAAAGTGACGACATGACGATTCTCATGTTTGCCAAGAATCCATAATATTTAGTGTTCAATTTTTATAGCGCTGTACTATTACAATTGTCGATATTTTATTTTACGTTCCCAGAAAAGAATATTTGGACAAGATAAGAACGTATACCATTGCCACTGAAAATATAAATCACAGTCTAGCTTAATAAGAATTCTTTCATATGCTCACTTATAAGTAAAAAAAGTGGCTTTGAAAAAAATGTAATCTGATCAATTTTTTTTTATAATGATAGCTTGAATCTTGGAATAAATATAACGAGTTAACTTAGGTATATAAAGAATAAACATATTTGCCCGCCACAATGTCAAAAAAACGTGCTCGCAAAAAGTAAACAAACATTATTTCTTTCGTTTAATTACATTTCCCTATTTAGGTATAAGCCAATTGAGTAGCACAAAGTATGGAAGGTGATAGTTGCGATTTCTTTCGGTAGGTAAATAATAATTCTTATCAAATAGATAAACTTAACTATCAATCGTCACTAATAGATCATGTATCTATATCGGTACTCTACTTTCTCTGGACAGCCTTATAATGTCAAAATGGCAGCCATATTTAGTAGCCAACGGCAGGCTTTTTTCATAGGTATTTCATTCCTTTATGGACAGTTACTTTACTCTTTGGTATTTCATGTCCATATATATTCCTATTTCTATGTGTCCAAGTCACAAAAAGTAAACAGTACAACATTTTAAAAATTAATACCTCTAAAAATGTGATTTTAGAGACCACGTTCTCATTTGAAAAGGGTTGAAAATGAAGAAATGAAGACGATAACCATATCATTGGAAACACCTTTGACACAAACATATATAGTCCACGCTGCAATATTGGCTATGAAATTGCTAGCTTTGAGCCCGATAGCAGCTATGACCTGGGTGCAAAAAGGACTTTTCTCGAACACAGATATAGTGCGGCGGGCATATTTAGCTGAGTTAAAAAACCTAGCACCATTCTGGATTGTTGGAGCACTGTATTTGACAACTGTCCCTCCTCTACATTTAGGTATGGTCTTATTTCGGACATATACTATTGCCAGGATGATTGTCATATTAGGATACGTTGCCAAGCCAGTGCCAGCAGTGTTCGCGGATGTGTCTCTCATCACTTCTTATTTTATAACATGTTTTATGGCTGTATCGGTAATATATTATTATAGAAACGCTATATAAAAAAAAGTTTATTTTTAACCGACTTTAGATTTTTGTAGCGACTCACCCGGATTGGTACCACCGCCTTACCTATTCGTGCCGCCATAACGTCATAATGTGTTCCGGTTCGCAAGGTAAGGTAGCCGGTAAACTAACTTTTGCTCGAGACCTAACATCCTGGCCTCAGGTGTGCATCGCACCATCAGGAAATAGAGAAGAATACTAAATTTTTGTTTATGTGGATAATTTATTTGATTAAAAAAGTGGTTTTTTGCCATTTTACTGCGATTAAAACATGCATAATCACTGTTTTAGAATTGAAATCTTGAAAATCGGTATTAATCCACTGTCCTTTTACCGATTGAGCTGGTTTTTTTATACGCTTATAAATTGTATGATAATGTAAAATTGTCATCATAATGAGCAAATCTTATAATGAAGACAGATTGTCGCCGTAGAAAATCCTAAAATATTTAGCACTGTTCTATCGTGTTTGAAATATTTGTTATGTAAATTGTGGATTTTCCCCATGTTAGTTCAGGCCGCTGAGTAGCATAGGCCATCTACCTTCCTGCCAGGCAGGTCGTAAAAGTGAGCTCTGATTAAAATGTAGGCCAGTACCAACAAGACCACTGGTGGCAAGGAACATGCCTGCTTAGGGATCCACAGCCTTACCTATTCTCGCTGCCATGATGACTCGGTCATGTTCCGGCTTGGAGGGCAGACTTCCACAATAGGCCTAACATTCCGACTGTAGCACCGCAATGCACCTGTAATATCTATGGTATCTATAGGCCTCGATTGTCTCTAACTATTAAGATACTCATGTGCTTGTTTACTGACCTATCAGATAAAAAGACTGGGGCAGTTTTATTAACAATGGAATCCTAAAAGTCAAATTTGATCCACGTCTCGATACAGCAATAGTAATACTATTTATTTTGTACTATATAAACAAATAGTACAGCTATTCATCACAATGCCAAATCTATTTATTAATACGTGATGCCAAAACTTTGGACCCCTTTTTACGAAAATTACGCGGACGCAGGAGCAAAAAATTTGGCACACTTATAGTTTATGTTTAGGACAAGTGCAGGACGCTAATATTTTTCAATAAATAAAAATGCTTAAAGTTAAATCAATGAATAAAACATTATCCGCACTACCATGCATTTGACACACACAAACAAATATATTGATGATGACGATAAAAGATCACAGATGGCGCTCTAAAAATACCTAAATGAGAAAATATATAAGGTCACCGAAAACTGTATTCGGTTCTTCTTAACGTTTATATTTACTATTAAAAAATTCAAAACATGCGTTTTCTAGTAATATGAATTAAAACGGCGTTCTAACTTTGACGTGACTGCACAAATTACTGTCTCAACCTAAGATGTTTAGGTGTTAACAAAAAAATTGTGCGTTTAGTCAAATTGTATGTAAGATAAATATCCAGTGTGAAATATTTCGCATTAAGTAAATATAAACAAAAATCGAAAGAACAACGTAAACACTGGTTATCCGACCAAAATCGAATGACTACAATAAAGCGGCGTTTTCATACATACTGATGACCTTCTTAACTTATTTCGTTAACCGATTTAAACTTAATACGCCCGAGTACACTGAAAGTCGAAAATTGTAATAAAAATAAATAATGTATTTATTTAAAAAAACCTATTAGTAAAACGTAACCTAATTAATATTTTCAATATTATTAGTTAGGTATCTTCATCCCAAGTTTAAATAAAATACATTCAGCACAGGTACTTATTCTGCATACTGCATGTGAACGAACATACAGAACATTAGTAATATTTGTACAAAAAGTACATCTTCTTAATACTTAAAAATCTCCTGTCACGATGTTTGTCCGCGATGGATTCCTAAACTACATAACCGATTTTAAATTAAATTGGCACACCGTGAGCAGTCTCGTCCAACTTGAGATATAGGATAGCTTACATCTCAATTTTATGATAAAAAAAAATTACCGTCCGAGCGAAGCCGGAACAGGCAGCTAGTATTTTATAAACCTAAATTAGATTGATGGCTGTATTTTAAATAATATATATAAATCTCCTGTCACGATGTTTGGCCGCGATGGATTCCTACACCACATAACCGATTTTAAATTAAATTGGCACACCGTGAGCAGTCTGGTCCAACTTGAGATATAGGATAGCTTACATCTCAATTTTATGATAAAAAAAAATACCGTCGGAGCGAAGCCGGAACAGGCAGCTATCTCCTGTCACGATGTTTGTCCGCGATGAATTCCTAAACTACATAACCGATTTTAAATTAAATGGGCACACCGTGAGCAGTCTGGTCTAACTTGAGATATAGGATAGCTTAATTCTCAATTTTATGATAAAAAAAAATTACCGTCCGAGCAAAGCCGGAACAGGTAGCTAGTATTTTATAAACCTAAATTAGATTGATGGCTGTTTTTTTAAATAATATATATAAATCTCCTGTCACGATGTTTGTCCGCGATGGATTTCTAAACCACATAACTGATTTTAAATTAAATTGGCACACCGTGAGCAGTCTGGTCCAACTTGAGATATAGGATAGCTTACATCTCAATTTTCTGATAAAAAAAGAGCTGCCTGGCAGGAAGGCAGAAGGCAGAAGGGTTTTGTTGGAGAATTCTACAAGTAGTACGAGGAATACAGAAATCAGAATAAACCCAGAAAAACTTTTCAAATTTACGAGAATGAGTATTGAAAAGTTCTATTACATTCTTATTAATATTCAACTTAAATTGGAGAATAAAGACTATGCAAATAGAATTTCAAATATAAAAATTGTTTTTGACATTATTTGCAGCAATAAAAATCTCGGTGTTCATTTTCCGCCGCGAAAACAACTAAACTCTGTCTCTGTCACACTACGACCGTACGCTTATTACTTGTCTAGCTCTCTCCTACCCAGTGCTACCAACCCTACTGTTTTAACAGTAGATTTACTGTTTTTAACGTGACAACACTGTTTTCTACTTTTTTTTTATGCCAGTGTTGTTATTAATACAAATCAAAGGCATTTCACATACAAAATCCGAAATAGACGAATGTTACGCATTTGATGCTACTGAAAATCATAAGAAAAATTATAATGAAAGAATGTACGATTTTAACAAAAACAATGAAACAGAAAATGTTGAGGACAGAGTAATACACTACAATGAACAATGTTTGTAATTTTGATCACCTGTTTTTAATGAATAATATATTTATAATGTTTTTTTTTTTAAAAAAAACGTATCTTCACGCCCATATCCCCGAAGAGGTAGGCAGAGGCACAACCAGGGTACCCACGACTAGCCGAAGATACTAAGTCCCACAATGTGATAGGTGGCAGGCAAGCCTATCGCCAACCGGGCACATATCCTATCCCGAGCAACATTTTTTTTTTAATTAGAAAATTGGAAAAACCCAATTTTCTTTTGTTGCCCGACCCGGGATTAGAACCCAGGACCTCAAGCAGTCAAGTCCAACAACTGAACCGCTAGACCACAGAGGCGATAATGTTTTTTTTTTCAAGAATGTAATTTATAGAACAATGTGTTAATTAAAGAAGTACTACTGGTAGTGCTGCAGTAGTTTCATTAACTATACATCTATATAACTAATTCTATGTTCCAATTGAAAGGTTTTTGAGATATATAGTAGATTTAATGTTTCGAAAATGTAAGTTTACTGTTTTCTACTGCTTTTTTAAGATTGATCTACTGCTTTTCTATTCACTGGGGTTGGCAACACTGCACGAAAATAATTTAATGGAATCTTCTATTAATGATGAAAAACTTAGTCTTAATATGTCTTATATAGCTTAAGTCAATTTCTACACACTTAATGTATTTTTTACTGTTA
>NJDD01000322.1:3260-24303 GCA_002245505.1 Calephelis nemesis
TTTTACTTCAAAAATTAGTGTCTTGTCGATACCGACAAAGCTCAATAAGCTTATTTATAGATGCTACCGTTTACCTCAGACCATGACAATGTCACGATTATAATAAAGTTGGATGATTAGTCGTTGCAAATTAATTAAACTTGAATAATGGCCGATACTCTCGTCCGTGCAAAAATTAAAAATGATCTCAAATTGGCTGTAGGATGAGGATTCTTGTACATCTAACATATCAAACATCTAAAATGTTTAATACATTAAAACTATTTAACTTCAATCCTCAATGGAGACCTCTCAATGGAGATAGTAACAACCGTCACAAATAGACATCACATAACACATTTTTTTTGAATACGTTAAAACTATAATTAATCGATCAAAATAACTTAAAAATTGTTTGAATGCTACTGCCCACACCGACCGACGGCGGTCACGTGAGTACGACACACATGTTGATATAGTACTGGCATTGTAGACACATAAAATATATTACGTCTCTAGAAAATTAATAAGTGCATTAGTAATTATACAAATTTCAAATATCAAGTGCGTAATTTCTAATTTTTATATAAAAATCAATTTAATGGTAATTGGTAAGGTAAAAGCGAACTACTTGATTTACTCTATAACTTTGTGTCAACTACAAGCTACTTTTAAATTATTATAACAATGATAATAAAAATAAAACTCACCTTTCGGGATACGCGTTACGTAACTTGTCACTGAAAGTGGAGTTCTTCGTGTCACCGTCCAATGCGATCACTCTGTAAAAAAAATTACATTGCAGAATATGTGTATTATAATTATAGAAGCTTATTTTCATGAATGAATGAATCAGTGTAGAGTCCCGTTATAGAATAAAGGTCAACTGTTTTCCTATTAAGCAGTCATAAGGGGCGTGGCTGTTTATTTGTGACGAGTACAGTGACAAAATCTAGTCGCCTACGGTCCTACCACAAAAAAATTGGTTAAACTCGCCTGTTTAGTTAAACACTGTTCAAAATTAACACTCAACCAGCAACATGCTACAAGAGGATCACGTGTCAGCATTTTTCTTGCACATGTTTCAACGAGGATTAAACTTTTTGTAGTAAGACTTTAGCCGTCTTATTAATAAATGTGGACTAACGTACGTGTAAAATTAAGTTGATATTACAGTCTGTATCACAGTGCAATAAAGACTATAATACCAGGTTACACCATATCGTAATTTACGCCATGTTTATTAATAAGACGGTAAGAGTTTTATGACAACTTGCCCAAAGAGATACCACCCATCATATGAATGACGTTAGATTCTGCAAAATTTGAATATTGAATAAAATAGGTTCGTTTTGATAGGCCTTTTCATCATCAGATGAGCGCATGCGTAGCCGCCATGTTGAAACGGCGGTAATTCAAAAAATTCGTACTGTTTTAATCAACAATGGCTGGGCAAGGACTATTATCTCCACAAAGCAATAAATTATTGGAAAAAACCATCGATGGTGCTTCACTTATTTATGATTCAGTTGAAGCTCATAATTGTGAACAATTGAAAAGGTGGCTAAAATGTCATGGGCGTCCGCAAAAGGGAAAAAAGACTTGTATAAAATATGCATCTTTTTTCATCACTGCGAATAGAGATAATAAATTTTTCCATGGCTGAATTTTTTGTAACTTAACCTGAATAATTTTATTACGCATCTTTATCGAATCTGTCTGAATTTCTATTGCTCTTGTATGCTTACTAGTTTCTTCAGGGTTTATATCTCCAAGGGTCATACTCATGTCTGACGTTTGATCTGGTAATATTTGTTCAACAAAACAAGTATTATCATCATAACGTTGTGAACCTCTCCATGAGACACTGATGTCTATAAAAAAAATATATAAAATAGAATCTATTGATTTTAAATGATTTGTATCGTGTATCACTTTTACATACTCCATAACAACACCGTTTTGTTGTTCCTTTTCGTACAGACAACATAATTATAATGAAGTACAAAAATTTTTTTCCGATTATTTTGACTTACTACTTTTTTTATAATTAATCAACTTTGATTTATATTTTAATTTTTAATACACGGATAGCGGACAATTAAGCATGGTTGTTTACAAAAAACAGTACGAAAAAGATGGCTGATTCTGACGCATGCGCACAAAAAATTTTTGTGATGAAAAGGCCTATTGGTGCAAAAACACATTACCAAAATATAACCTTGGTGCGTCAAAAGCTGTATACAACATCTACACAGGTAATGAATATTCGATTTATGCTTATATAACCAACAAGCAGAGATAAAGGTGTTCTCAGATAAACCGAACACAAGTCATTCACGCAAAAAGCGCTACATTGCTACTAGAAAATTGTAAAAACCTGTAATCAGGAATGATATAAGACTACTTGTTTGCCAGAAGTCAGAAAAAAAGCAGAATCATTCTGCGTCATTACAATGCAAGCTGACACAGGTTTTTGGAATGACTTTCCAAATATCGAATGGATGAGTCATCCGCTATATAGCCCTGATTTGTCACCCAGTACGCTATTGGTTTCCAAACGTCATGACCAACTTACAGGGTCAACGTTTTTGAAGTCGCTAAAAGACTGTTGGTATGATGCAAGATGCACGTTTTAAAGCTAGGTACCTTAGAGTGGTAAAAGTGCTATTAAAATTGGTTCAAGTTCAACATATGCAGAAGTTCTTTCATTCATCGCAGCCAATATTTTGGAAAGCAATTAAATCATATTTTATGATATATTTTCATTTCTTTCTCCTATTCGGTACGCTACATGCATTTCATATAGTCAGAAAATATGTACATCTCCTTGTTTGCCTTTGCATCCCATATAAGAAATCAACACATAATCTACCACATTGTGACATGCAAATATTTTACACAAATAAATCATACAGTTTTTATCAATGTTAAATAAATGAAAATCGTATTTTAGTATATTTTCAGCTTAAAGAATAATATGTTTTTATCAAGTAGCAAATTATAATACTCTCGACCGAAAGTTTGGTGGTCAAAAGTATTACTGTAAGTTTATTTTATTAACAATGATTTTTGATTATTTGAATGCTACTGCCCACACCGACCGACGGCGGTCACGTGAGTACGACACACATATTGATATAGCACTGGTATTGTAGAAACATACATTTACATTATGATTCTAAATAAATTGCTCAGTGCATTCAAGTATTACCTAATAATAAAAAAATTATCTTCAGGCCCATATCTCAAAAGAGTTGGCAGAGGCACAACCAGGGCACCCACGAATAGCCGAAGACACAAAGTCCCACAATGTGATTGGTGGCAAGCCTATCGCCAACCGGACACATTTCCAATCCATTCAATTCCATTCCAAAACAGCAACATTTTTTTTATTAGAAAATTGGAAAAAACCCAATTTTCTTTTTGTTGCCCAACCCAGGATTCGAACCCAGGACCTCGTGCAGTCAAGTCCAACAACTGAACCGCTAGACCGTTAGTCGCTTTCCGCGTCTGTCTGTATGTATGTATGCTTATATTTTTAAAACTACGCAACGGATTTTGATGCGGTTTTTTTCAATAGGTAGAGTGATTCAAGAGGAAGGTTTATATGTATAATAACATGCCTCATACATTAGAGAACCACTGATAATTTCAAGATTTCTAATGCGAAGTCGTAAATAAACGTATTTTTTTGCGCTTGCATTGCAAACGCTGGCTGAACTCTACAAGACAGATCAAAATAATGTACTAAGTATTGTTAACCTTAAAAAGGTCTACAAAAAAGTTTGGGACATATACCATGGACATATACCAACATATACCATGTTTATCTCTTAGGATTACTTACAATAACCAATTTTTATCGTTTACTTTTTACGAAAAATAATGACTCATTTACGAAGCGATTTAAAGCAATACAACAATAATCCTTATCTAATTAAGTATCTTAAATAAGTTTACATTTAATATAGAACAATAAAGCCCTTTACAGTATGTAAATTAAACGAATAGTTTCGGAGATATTACAGATTTAAAATATACGGACATCGCAGTTGCGGCGGTACCGGCTGGCAGCGGTGCGTGCGCGACGAAGCGCGCTCCCTTTTTCATAGGACTGTAATTTACAGCGATCGCACGCATTTATCGGAGCTCCCCAGCGAGGAAAATAACAAACTTAATAAAAACATGCTTTTCAGCGCGACATTTTTTTTATCTAAATTGTATTTACGTTCGTAATTTAATAATCCACACTAATATTATAAAGTTTGTATGCGAAAGTAACTCTGTCTGTCTGTCTGGAACCTTTTCACGCCTAAACCACCCAACCGATTTTGCTGAAATTTTAGCAGATAGTTTTTTATTTTAGAAGATAGTTCGCATTCATGAGAAGGACATAGGCATATTATTTTTTGGAAATTAAACCCCTAAATGGGTTAAAAGGGGTGGCAAAGTATGTACGAGAAAAATATTTTTATTGCACATTTTTGCATGAAACTTTGAATCAATGCTTTTTAGTACAAATGATGAAACACGTATATCAGGATTTTTCGAAATTCACCCCCATTGGGGGTTAAAGAGGGTATCTAAGTTTCTATGGGAAATTTAATTCTATTGAAATATTTTGCGTGACACTGAAATAATGCTCTGCAATACAAATTATGAGATACATATCTAAGCGTTTTTTGAAAATCAACGCCTATGAGGATGATCGGGGGTGGCACAATTTGCTTTGGAAAAATATTTAACAGTAATTTTTACCATAAGTCCGTAACAATGAACCAACCTCGTACATCAGTTTATCATTAAAGAAAAACACACAAAGAAATGATGATATACATAGTAGCAAAATTGGTTAAAAATCCCTACTTCCCTACTAATAATATAAATGCGAAAGTAACTCTGTCTGTCTGTCTGTTACGCTTTTACGCTTAAACCAGTAAACCTCTTTGCGTAAAGTAAAAAAAACCTTTAAAAGTAAACAGTAAATTTTTATTTGTTTTTTTTTTGTTGCCAGGACCGGAAATAGAACCCAAGATCTCAAGAAGTAATTCCGAAGACGGACGGTTAGACCTCAGAGACGATACGTATATTTCTAAAATTTCAAAAAAGAAAAACTGTTAGAGGTTTCCATAACTTTGCTATAGGTACAGTTTAATTTAACAGGATTTGCCGAAGTGCAGATAAAACTGTAAACACATTAACGTATTCCTACTATTTATCTGAAGTGAAATTAGAAAAGAGAAAGTGTATGTTCAGTTTTGACGGCAAAATTGCTGAATTGATTTCAATATTTACAAAAAAATAGATGAAACTTTGGATAGTGGTATAGGCTACATTATATCTTAAAATTTTAACGAGCAGTGTTGGAGATCTAAATATCAAATTAGTAGACTACGCGGGCGAAGCCGCGGGTAACATCTAGTATAAGATAAAACAAAATGTGTTTAGACAACATTCATTCAACTTTTTCAATAGTCAAGATGAAAGTTACTGTTATTAATTATTCCTGTACAAATATTGTATTGTTTTACCACAGGAATTGTATTTTTGTGCGATTTTTTCATGTTCCTGAGTTTTTCAAGATACAGGTAGATAGGTAGGCAGGACATAACTATAGTAGGAAATTCTAGTGTTTAAGTTACTAATTGAATCGGTATAACGCAGGGGTGAGCAAATTCTTTTGACCGCGGGCCGGTAAATTAAAAAAAAATCTAGTGGCGGGCCAGTAAATTATAATTAATCTTGTGCCGGGCCGTTTATTAAGACACCTAAAAATAGCAATAAATATTACGATTATAAAACGTTGTATAAAGATAACATAAGGAATTTTTCTATTATTTTACAATCCTTTATTAAAATAAAATTTATTTATGAAGTCTTAACATATGAAATACGCAATATATATGTTTGAAGTATCCATTCAGTGTCTTAATTGTTCAAATTTCAATAGTCTTTTAACATTTCGACCATTAATTTTAGGAGGTTCATATTTTTTCTTAAAAAAAAACCCTCGGCGAGCCGGATTAAAACCTCTCAAGGACCAGATCCGGCCCGCGGGCCGTAATTTGCCCACCTTTGGTATAACGTATATGTTAGCCCCTTCGACCAACATAGCTAATTAGAAAGAAGGTATTTTTGTTAAATTTTGTGCAATATCATTACATATATCATACGTATTTTTGTAGTGTATAATGCACACATGTTGCATGTAATATGTCTTCCTAGCCTTGTGTCAATTTTTAGACTATAAGTTAGTTCACACCTTTGGTTGCTGTCGGCGATCTTCTTGAGAGCGGTCCCGTAGGCCAGCCGTGTGGCCACCTTCTCCCCCAGGGTATAGGCGGGGGGAGATGACAGTGAGATGTCGTGCAGGTGCACGCGGGGGGCTTCGGCCAGTGGGGGCTTCGGGGACACCTTCACGCCAGGAGTCTTGATGAGGGACTGGAGGTGCTGTGGGACAAGTACATTTATGAGGAACTTTTCTCTGAGATCAGGTAAACGTATAACATTGTATGTTTTTTTTTTCAATAATTATTAACAAATTAATAAATTTAAAAACTAAAGGTTATCATTGTGTATCAGTTACTATTAAATTTTTCACCAAATTCTAATTTTGACATCCGAAATTTTGATACAAGAATGAGAAAACCCCTATCTCGAAAATGTCTATTTTAAAACCTTACTCTCTGAAAAGGAAGGGTCGAAACTCGAAAGCTAATGCTATGGCGACAACAATAGATAAGGTGGTGGCACCATTCTGAGAAAAACATTTCAGGATACAATATGTCTGACTACACTATTGGAATAATACCATACACATATATTTCACAAGCGGGCGATGGAGTTGTCACAGCCGTACGTCTTAAACGTCATAGAGAAGCAAAACAAAAACCAACCTTAATAATTTTCTCCCCCTCAGCGCCCAAAGCCTTTCCATGCCAGTTGTCTTTATCTTCAATGTTCGGGAATCCTCTACCTTTGAAGGTCTTGGCAGCGATCGCGGTTGGCTTGCCCGTCACTGTCGCAGCTTCATCGAAAGCTTTCACCAGCTCCGAGACATCGTGCCCGTCAACTACTAGTGTGTGGAGGCCGAAGGCGGACAGACGAGCCGCGTACACATCCAACTGCGAAAGACAGATTTTTCATGGAATTGATATACATGGCAGGCGGGTTTCTTAACGGTTATAGCGCAAACGTACTTATAGTGTTGCCAATCTGACAATAGAGACAACCGTGGTCTAGAGACACCATAGAAGTCATAGGTGCGTCGCGGCATGAGACCTGGATGTTAAGCCTATTATGCAAGTATATAATGCACCCTTCTTTCCGGGCCGCAACATGACACTGTCATTATGGCGGCAGGAATAGGTTATGTAGTAATTTACCGAGGCAAGTTGCCGCACAGCATGGTACCACCAGCAGTCTTGTGAATATCATTATTAAAAAGACTGCTGATAGTACAGTGCTGTAGGTATACATAATTAACATAGGCTCTCCGCTTAAAAACTGCTAGGTAGGGAGGCAGATCGTCATATTACACCGGTGACCTATACAAACACTGGAGAATCTAAATGAATAAGCAAAAAAGCTATTCTAAAAGTCAATCAAGACTATCAATTAAAAGAAAATACATATCCTCGCGCCAAGTCTCTTAAAGGAATTCGAGTTAAAAGAAATCAAATTTAAAATGTCAGCTTATAATCTCAAAAAAGCATTTATTTATCTAGCACAACTTGTCTACAGTGTGATAACATAGTACGAAACTGTTTTTCAATGTGCTTGTTATCTGGATCTTTTAGTTGTATCTATATATTAATATGTGATGATAAATTATTGAACCCCTTTTTACGAAAATTGCGAGGATGCAGTAGCATAACATTTAGCACACTTACAATTTATGTGTAGAAGAAGTGCAGAACGCTAATATGTTTCAATAATAATGCTTATAAAGTACACTAAATCAATAAATAAAACATTACCCTACACTACCTTGCATTTGATACATACAAATATATATTGATGATAACAAAATAGTTGGTCTTGAAAAATGAGGATGGCGTTCTTATCAACAAAATATTAAAGTTTATTATGGTCGAGTTTCGCCCAACGGGCGACCACTCTCTAGTAATCTCTCTAGTCAGAGATAGCAATCAGTAAGATGGCTGAATTTGTTACAATAGCGTACTTTTAAGTTCGTGATGTAGCTCAACATCAAGAACTTAAAACTCTACACTTATTGTTGAAAAATTTTTTAGCAAATTAAAAATATAACAATACTATTTCAAGTGCAAGTGGGTGCCGGTTCTACGCCGCCATTCGTAACTTAACGCAGGTCTTGAAAGACAATGTTTGCGTATCCAAAGTCGTGGCAAGACACAAGAAATTTGTTTATCTGTCCAAAGCGGTTAGTTATAATATGACTCATATGCTGTAGTCGGCTGTTTTCCTCTTCAGACGATGCCTCCTAAATAAACCAGCTTACCTGATGTTGAAGTGATGTGGGTTCAGACTGTCCGAGACGGTTGACATCGAAGATGACGACCAGGTTGTCTAGCTTGTAATGGCTAGCAAAGTGAAGGGACTCCCATATGCTACCCTCCGCAGCTTCTCCATCACCGACCAGACAATAGACTCTGGAAAGACCAAATATACGAACTTGTACAATGTTTAAACTTAAGCCCTTTCTAGTTCTGTTATCATTCAGTGACTTTTCTTTGCATATAAATATACTTATTGCAATTGTGTGCAAGGTTTAGTTTTTGTATTAAAATTTACATTAAGATATTTATGTATGTGTAAAATTGTAAAAAAAAATATTATTTAATTATATTTACAAAATACAATTTCTTTAAACGATGACTACTATGGCCTCTTTGTAAAAAGTTTCTTGTATTTTTGTCTGAAGGTTGATGTTTTTTTTATGTTATAGGAAGGCAACAAGCAGACGGATTTCCTGATGGTAAGAAATTCACGCCGTCTAGAGACACCAAAGATGGTAATGATGCGTTGCCAACCTGAGGTCAGGATGTTAGGCCTCGAGCAAAAGTAAGTTTACCGGCTACCTTACCCTCCGATCCGGAACACGTCATGACGTTATGGCGACAGGAATAGGTAAGGCGGTGGTACCAATCCGGGCGAGTCGCTGCGAAACTCTACCACCTAGTTAGATTTCACCTTGTTAGCGATGATAAGCCTATGCTCGCCTTTTACGAGCTGCCTGGCAAGAAAGGCAGATGGTCTATTCTGCAAAGGAGACCGGACAAACACGGGTATTGTAGTTGACATATACATTATAATTAGCAGATGCATTAGCACGCAGATGTTTGTCCTTTGATGTCGAAATAGAGCCATGTTATGACATAATATATTATGTAAGTGGAGATGGGCAAATTTTTATCCTCTAAATTTCAAAAAAGCCCTAGGGCAACATCTAGTAATAATACAAATTGTTTAAACATATTTGTAGAAATTCAAGCCATGAAGGATTTGTTTGAATGCAGTAGCACTGACCGACGGCGGTCCCGTGAGTACGTCACACATGGTAATATGGCACTGACATTGTAGAAACACAAAAAAAGATATGTCTCTGAGAAAATTATTTGGTGCCTAATTTATTTCACTAGTACAAAGTAACCAATCCCAGCGCGAGTTGCAATCTGTCACCTAAACTATTTTCTTACCTATAAGGAGCCTGGTCGAAGTATTTCCCGACGTAGGCCATACCGGCGGCCACGGCCAAACCCTGACCCAGAGAGCCAGTTCCCACATCCACAAAGTTCAGTCTCGGTGTCGGGTGTCCCTCTAAGTCGGAGTCCAACTTCCGGAGGTTCTTTAGGTCACTGACTGGGAATAGTCCAGCCTCCGCCCAAGCCGCGTATAGAATGGGTGCTGCGTGACCCTAGAAATAAATTAAAACATATAATCATGTCACTTTGTATGTTAAAGATAATATACGAAACCAACGCACTAATTTTGATCAAATTTGTTTATTACCTAATATTAAGGCACATATTTAACTGATACAGGGATAAGATAACCCCTACTCATTCATTCGTCCCAATCATTGGAAATTTGAAGCCACCGCCTCTTTCTTTTAAGCAGGTTGCCTCAGGAAAGCTTAATAACTTTAAAACGCGGACTGTTAAAAAGACGCAACCCCAAATAGTATTTAAGAGACTTCATCCATGCAGCATTAAATTGACTTGTTTGATGTCTGTTTACTGTTTATCAACATTAAGATAAGTATTAATAAAATTTTGCTTAGATTTTAAGTTGTACTTCTAGGCTTCAAAAAAAAGTATCTACACGCCCATATCCCTTAAGAATTAGGCAGAGGCACAACCATGGCACCAACAACTATCCGAAGAAACTAAGTCCCACAATGTGATGGTGGCAAGCTTATAGCCAACTGGGCACATTTCTAATTCCCCAGCAACGTTTTTTTTTTTGTTAGAAACTTGGAAAAACCCAATTTTTCTTTTTATTGCCGGGATTCGAACCCGGGATTTATGCAGTTCAAGTCCAACAACTGAAGTTCTAGATCACAGAGGCGATGCTAAGCTATGCTTCAGATACAAAAAAAAATAATTAAAACTACTAAAATATTTTCTAAAATTATGTTGAAGTGTACCATATTTCCTATTTACCAAAAACAGACTTATGTAACCACGTAATTATTTTTGTTAATTATTATTATAACATAACAGCTATTCTAAAGTTTTTTAATTTTTTGTGAGTTCATAAATATTAAATAAATAAATATATTATTCCTTCCATACTTTACTGCTTATGTACCGGTACTCAACAAGATATCGTCACGCCTTGTGGCTTAAGGAAGCATAGGCCGAAAATTTTATCAGAATCACATTTTAATATAGAATACAACAACATATTTAGAGATTTAAAGATGTTGAATTTACTTAGTTTATCTGAGGGTGACAGGTTTAGGAAATTTAACAATCTATTTGTGTTAACTGTCAATACATATATATCAATCGCACCTAAGTCCAGAATAATGATTGGACTTAGGCGCGATTGATATGTATCGACAAATTTATCCTACCAAACTCCAACATTGGTAATTGCCTTTAACTAATCCAAATTAATTTTCTTACAATTTTATTATAGTATTGAAAAATATCAATTATCAATGAAGAGCCATAAATTGTTAACAAAGAGTTCAAAATATATTTTACCTTAGACAATATAAAACGATCTGCGGAAGCATCCCTGGGCGCAGAAACCTTGTACCGCATGGTGTGGAAGAACAGCACCGACATCACCTCCGCCATAGACGCGCATGATGTGGGGTGGCTGATGAATTAATATTGACTTTAATAATAATCAACTTAGCTGGTTTGGTCTATGGACATGAATCTTCATGTCCCATGACTCACTAATGGAACAATCTTACATATATTTAAATAAATTTATTGTCTGCTATATCATCCAGTATTGAAAACGACAGTGGCGAGCAAAGACGTTATAAAAGCAGTGATAGGCAAGGCAAATACACCAATTTTGGCAAATTGTAAAAAAAACTCAAAGGGCCTTGTTTTAGTTAGTGATAAGCAAAAAGATTCTTATTTCGTCTATACTCTAAGGTGTAAGGTGGCCACTTGGCCAACATGGACAAAAATATCTATCTTAGTAAGACATTATTCTTCATCAAATTTGTAATCAATAAATATTGAATAGAGAAAATCCACAGTAACAATGGTTGCTTATTGATAATGTATGATAATATCTGTCAAGGTGAACACTACATTGTAGGTCAAATTATCTCACAAGTAACACCAGTGAACTCAAGCATGATAAACATTTATCTCGGTGTCACAGCTTAGAATATTGATTAATGGGGACAATTACAGGCTATTTTAATGAAAAATGTATTGATTGAGCTATAGGAATGAATATTGGTCCGGGCTTCTTTGCAGAATAGACCATCTGCCTTCCTGCCAGGCAGCTCGTAAAAGGCAAGCATAGGCTTATTGTCACTACCACCGTGACATCCTACTATGTGGTAGAGTTCCACAGTAACTCGCCCTGATTAGTACCACCGCCTTACCTATTCCTGCCACCATAACATCCAATGCTTGTTGACTTGTTCCGGTTAGGAGATTAAGATAGCCGACAAACTTACATTTACTCGAGGCCTAACATCCAGGCTTCAGGTTGGCAAAGCATCATTACCACCTTTGATTTATAACATTAGAAGGCAAACAAGCAGATGATTTTCCTGATGGTAAGAAATTCCCGCCGCCTAGAGACACCAAAAGTTGTAATGGTGCGTTGCCAACCAGAAGCTGGGATGTTAGGCCTCGAGCAAAAGTAAGTTAAACGGCTACCTTACCCTCCGAACCGGAACACGTCATGACGTTATGGCGGCAGAAATAGGTTAGGCGGTGGTACTAATCGGGGTGAGTCGCTGCGAAACTCTACCACCTAGTCAGATATCACGGTGTTAGTGACGGAAAACCTATGCTCACCTTTTACGAGCTGCCTGGCACAGGAAGGTAGATGGTCTATTCTACAAAGGTGCTTGGACCAACACGGGGTCTGTTTGTATTATTGGACATATAAATTTTTACTAATGTGTATTATACAGTGCATATTACAAAAATTTGCTTTTCTATTTTCGGTCTGTTTCGGTTAATCTCTGAAACACATGTATCAATGTTGGTATAGCTTTCACTGGCAGGTTGCTGAGGTAATAAAGAGTAACTTAAGCTATGTTTACTTTAGATTAATTTGTTTAATTCTATGAAGACAAAGTCACCGGCATAGCTATGTAGTTATACAATAAAGTGGCAGTTCCAGATTGATAACTATAGTGTTAAAGTAATATGGGTTTAAGACATTATTACAAGCCTATGAGAAAAAGATTCCTCTTTCAAAACTAGAAAAACTAAGTCATGTACCTAATTTAGGTAAGTGTGTTTAGCAACATAATTAATACCAATCATTGGTGATTTATGGAGTCTTTTATTGTGTTATAATTATTATATTCTTTAATGAAAAAAAAACTTACACATTAAAATAATTTTTAATAATATCTGATATTATTTATTATAAAAAAGAGTTTTGATTGTGGGTGAGCAATGATCATGAAATTTGACACTGTTTGCCAACCCCCTAAGAGACTTGGGAGTGAATATATGTTCTTATATAATAAAGTATTCCAGTCACCTTGTGTTAGTAACAGTGTAACTAAACATCCAACTATTTGCAGATGAACTTGCAAGAAATACTATTTTTTTGACATTATTGCATTACTTTTTCAGTGATAGTGCTTGTTAAAATTGTTAGGAATACAGTTGTTTCATGTGAGAATAATGGCCAATGGCCACATTATTGTAGTTGTAATGAAATTGGCAATAGTGTTTTAATATAAAAAGTAAGTATCTTCATGCTCATTCCCAAAGGGGTAGGCAGAGGCACAACCAGGGCACCCACAACTAGCTGAAAACAACTAAGTCCCACAATGTGATAGGTGGCAAGCCTATGGCTAACTGGGCCCATATGCAACATTAATCCACATTAACATGCAAGCAACATTAATTTTATTAGAAAATTGAAAATATAAATTTTCTAATTTTTATTGTTGCCCAACCCAGGGATCGAACCCGGGACCTCAAGAAGTCAAGTCCGACACCGGATCACTAGACCACAGAGGCGAGAGCTCAGCTATACACATTTGAATAAAATAACCAATGTCATTGAACACTAGACAAGAGCTTGCAGCTTCAGCTTGATGATAAGTTAGAGAGAGACAAACTTCTTGATGGACAAGTCGAATGACATGCAAATAAATAAGTATCTCTACGCCCATATCCCCGAAAAGGTAGGCAGAGGCACAACCAAGGCACCCACAATTAGCCAAAGACACAAATTCCCACAATGTGATAGGCCTATCGACAACCGGGCATATAGCCAATCCCGAGCAACATTTTTTGTTTGGAAAATTAAAAAAATATACAATTTTCTTTTTGTTGCTCAACCTGGGATTCAAACCCGGGACCTCATGCAGTCAAGTCCAACACCTGAACCGCTAGACCACAGATGCGATTGACATGCAAGTATTGTCAATACCTAGTTTTAACGTTGTTTATGTAATAAGGAAGCATATATTACACTAATGATGACTATGTTAATATTCAGTCACAATTTACTGACCTAATCAGTCAAAGCAAGTACAAAATGTGCAAGTCATTGACTATTTACCATGTAATGTTTCTAATGACCTTGAACAATATTTGTCTAATTTTTAGCAACACCTACTTGCATGTTATCCATTATTGGCAATTAGATTAGCAATAAAGGAAACCAATAACACTTAAAGATAATATTTTTACATTTGATTTAAACCTGAATACTTTAACAGATTGTGATATGATATGGTATTCATGTACTTTATGATTCAAAGAAATATTAAGCCAAACCTTTTACATATTAAGAAAATCTTGAGAGATTCCCATAGAAGCCATAGGAAATAATAAAATTGGAGACAATGTTAGATACATAAGTATTTTTATTATATAATGTGATAATGTACAAGCAGGCAGATATATTCGGATGGTGAGACAACTATTTCTTATGAATACCTTAAATGTTACTGTATAGCCAGAATATAAGATCATATTATGTGTAAGTCTACTGGCTATCCTTCCCCCAGCATTCAACAAGACAATGGCGAGTAATAAAATGAGGACGGCAGGAATAAATGTTATCAATCAAAGCCGTTGCTCACAACTTTCTTGTCAGTAGTTATGACCAACTACTTCTGTTTCATGAAAATGCCTATTTAGAAAACATGCTAAAGTAACTCTAATAAAGGACAATATATTACTGTAACAAGTGTAAATGTTGTACATATATACAGTTTGGTAGACTTGAAAGTAATAGCTTATTTAGAATTGCTAAGTCGATTTAACCTGTATTGACCCTACGTGGGGGTATACATGCTTTAACATTTTCTCGAAAAACTAAAACCCCGGACTTAGTAGTGCAACTAGGCTTTTAAAGTAGATACAGTTAACTTAATAAACTCTGAAATAACATTCAGAAGTCCTTGCTGTGGAGGTAAACATGTTTAAGGTTATTCCACTTACCCTGACTTTGATGCATTTGTTGCAATTATACTGTCGATTCTCAATTGATTAGCAATATCCTTGAGGGCTTGAATGTCTACACTCTTTTCGCCTTTCATTTTATTGGTTTTTAATAGAAAATAAAATAATATTCTACAGGCCACACACTACGCGCGTTTCCTTTGAATGGAAAATGCCAAATGTCAAAATCATAAGTGTCAAAGAGGTATTAATCATGGAATGAAAACGCCGGCCGGCAATGATGTCAATGTCAAAAGGGTCAAACTTCCGAAATAGAATTTTATCTAATTACTTACCAAAAAATATCTAATCTAGTAGTTATGACAGATTTAAATTTTACAAAGATTCGGTTAGTTTTTTTTTAAGCTTGTTGCGATTGACAACGGAAGATTTTTAACAAAATTGTAACATAACCTCAAACTAATTGACTTAGAGGCGCGCATAGCATAGAACGGAATAAGTAGTCTAAATGATTACATAACTTTCATTAAATAAGTCGTGAGAATCTATTGAAAGCCATATTTATAAAAGAAGAAGAAGACGTTGAATCTGATACAGCATGAAATTTAAAAACGCAGTGAAACTGCGAGAATCCGACTTTAATTTAAATAGTGAAATGTCAGGTATTTACCTTCCTATACAAAGTGTGAAGTATATTTATATACTAAATATATCAAAATCTGTTTTCGAATAAATTTTCAATAGGACCAACCCGAAAATCTATACATATTATAAATATGTAGAAGGATCAATTCTGTACATTGAAAATATTGAAAAAATAAATAGCAGGGGGTGATACTGGATCGATACCAAACTCAAATATGTGAATAAAAAAATTTTTGTCTGTCTGTCTGTACGTTCAGGCATCACGTGAATACTAACGGTTAGATTTCGATGAAACTTGGTAAAATTATACCTTATTATCCTGGGCATAAAATGGGATACTTTAATGCCCAGGATAACCTGGAAAAATACGTAGAAAAAAATCTTAATTTTTCAGTTTTATCCGCGCGGACGGAGTCGCGGGTGGAAGCTAATATCTAAATATTCATGCATTTCATTTGCGTGTGTAAACGTAGATGCTTAATACGTCTAGGGCTATACTTATTTATTTTTATAGATAACCAAAACATTATTTAAAGCACACAGCCTAATTAACACCCTTTTTTGAAAGTCAGTTGAAAATAGTCTTACCGACTCTTGTAATTTTCAATGAAAGCATACGCTTCAATGAAAGACACGTTTCCAATACATATTTTACGCACCGTCGTTGCTACTTGCTATAACAGGAGACTTCTCACACTGTAGATATCCCTATCCTAATTCTAGTTGACAATCATGGCAACGATTACTACAGTGACGATAATAATAATAACTAATCATTGTCGCAAAATAGCATTGATCGAATTACCACGAAATCATAATATGACAGTTACGAAACCATTATACATGTTCACATCATCTCTATCAATGTTTACATTGAAGTACAAATAATAATTCAGTCATCTAATTAGCTTTCAAACAAAAAAAACACCTCGTAAACGGACAATCATTTAAAGGTTATGACGCCACACACACACATATACACACACACATACACACACACACACACACACGTACGCACGCACGCACACACACACACACACGTCACATTTCTCTTTTTCGTCGGTGGTTGCAATAGTAATAGGTACATAAACTAACTGAAATCTTAATGTCGGACACTAGGTTTATACTGTCATAGTACCTACCGTCTTTAGCTATTTTTTAAAATAGTTACTTACTTATATTTAAGACTTGCACAACAATTGGCCTAGCACAACGACCACATTCCACAGAACAGTGACGCACCTTCAACTTCTATGGTGTCTGTAGGCTGTGGTTATCTCTTACTATCAGGGGAGCCGCGTGCTTGTTATTTGTCTTTTGCCATAAAAATACTAGCATACACGTCTGACGTTGTACAGAGTTTTTGATTTTTTTTCATATGAAATGTTCATCATGCCAATAAATAACACAGAACGAAACGAATTAGAATTTAGAACAATAATTGGTCTATTCGTTCAGTCATAATGAAACCCACGAGAAATGAAGATTCGTAACATACATACATCATAGAATTGCCACCTTTTTTTCTTATCCGGCGGGGTACAACGGTAAGACGGTCTTGGAATATGCCTACATTCATTGTCTGTGAATGAATACAACTTCGTACACGAGCTCTTAAGTATTTTTTTTTTAATTTTCTTTTATAGACATGTAAACCTCACAGAATCGTCCCTTTTTTCGTATCCGGCGGGGTCAAGGGGTTATGAAAATGGTCTAATGGCCTAATCCTTAATATGTCTTATGTGTATTTGAGGTTCCACATCATATGGAAACGAATACACAATTTTTATTTGAAAATGTGGTCGATGAAATTGTAATAACCACACAACATCTAAGTTTTTTCAGGTTTAATCGAAGCTTTTTACACTGAATACTAAGCCACGTAAGCCTTTATCAGCGCCTGTCAAACTAAACAAAAGTTAATATTTTTTTATAACATTTGTATAAAAGCGGGCCGCATTGTGTCATGGAGAGGCTGATTTGCGAGGAGCTAACTTCACCTTCATGATATGATTTCACCGAATTCGATAAGGAAACTGTTTTTGGCATATCGATAGTGTGGAAAGAGCGATAATGAACATTACAGTGCAAAATGCTTAAGCTCCTATTAATTAGGCGTGCTGACCAAATTTGGTTTGCTAACTCATCTAAAAACGTAATGTCCGAAGTTTCATGCACAAAACCTATGGACTAGGAGGCAACTGCTAGGCGTCATCTTGTATCTTGTTGTTTTTGTCATAAACTTTTAGTATCTTTTAATGATTTGGTTCTTTCTCCATGAGTTACTTATGTTTGTTACTTTTGGAGTTAAATTTTTTTTGGAGTATAATTAAGGTGTCTAGTCTTATACCTACTCTTTGATGTATCTATCGATACGGTTTACCTCTGTGTTAAAAATTTTACACCAGGTTTTAAAATAACTTTAACTAATACTATAAACTTTAACTACCCATTAAGTTAGTGTCTTGACAAAAATTTGAAATTTGAATTTTGAAATTTGGACAAATCTGTGACATTGTGTTTTTTTTTGTTTTTTGCAATTGCAACTTTCAATTTATTCAATAGAGAACATCTCCACTGTACCTACATGTAATATATACAAGTAAAATCTGCATGCAATTTGTATCTACTAAGTATTGAAAACATTTTTTAATGCAAGCAGCAACTAATCAAATATGACGTCATACTTTGATCAATGTAATTCTTGTGTTATGGAATAGCACCCTATAAGAAAAGTAGGTTAAATAAAGATTAGATATATTTTAATGAAATTTCAATTACCTACTTAACTGATATTAATGCCCAACTTTCAAGTTTTAAAATCCCGATTTAAACTTTAGACAATGCACTGAGTGAGTGATTTTTTAAGTCAAAACAAGCATACGACTCGTCTGATGGCAACATACCCTTGGTCCACAGACACCATAGATGTTATAGGTGCGTCGCTATGCCGTAGTCGGGGTGCGAATCGCAAGTCTACCGGATTCCCTACCCTCTGGACTAAGATATGAAAAAGTCTTTATGGCGGCAGGAATTCGTAGGGTGATGGATCCCTACCCAGGCAAGTTTCTGCACAGTATCTTATTACTAGGGGTCTTTTTGGTAATGACCTATTTGACCTTAGCTCGCTTCTTACGAGCTGCTATGCACGACGAGGTCCTAACACGGAGGAGTATAAATAAGTAGGGACATTCTCGTTATTTAACAATTTTTAAACAAATTATAGGACATAAAACGAACAATCCAAATAAAATTATTTAATTTGCAATTTCCCGCCAAAAAAAATTATACGTATTCGCATTCGAATTCTCCTGATGATGCTTCGGTTACGAAGCGAAACGCACGTTGAGTTTTTAGTAGTGTGTGTATTGTTGGTGCTAATAAAACATTTTAGTGGTGTGTGTTGTGTGGAGCTGGATATATTTGGAGGTTTTGGCTTCCGGTAAGTCCAATTCATTCATAGCGCACTATTTTGCCTGTTTATCAAGCCATAGTTTTGTCACGCAAGTATACACTTTTTTGGAGGAAATTGCAAATTAAATCATTTTATTTGGATTTAAGTATGGATTTCCGCAAAGTAACGCCTTCTTTTATCAATTTAATAACAACGAAGAGTTTTAACTTATACGAAAGAACTAGGTACATATGGTTAGAAGTTTGGATTTCAAGAAGGTAAGTAGCTATGTTTGTGTAGGGTTGCAATTTTAATCCTTTGCCTGCATCCTGCATGCTGCTTCTATAAATGGTGACATTTTTCCAACTTAAAATCTTTGTACCTAATCAGCAAAATAAAATGTAATCTATATTATAAAGGTACAAATCTTTATATTTTTATATATTTACCTCAGGTATTATTTACCTTAAGTTTTCAAAATCGAGCTAAGTATTTCGTATAATTAAAGTTTCCTAATATTTAGCCCACGAGCAGAAAACATGTTCTAGTAAAGTAAGAAAATATTGCTAAATATCTATTGATTTTATAACAAAGCTCTTCCAATTTCTTGCACTTATTCCAGAATTCCTAAAACTCTGCAAACAAACAGAACGATAATATTATAATTCAATTTATACAAATCCACCGGCCATAACAATCTTGTAAAACAATGTCCTGAGCAATTCACAAATACTATGTAGTAAATATGAAAAACGACGCGATCAAATGCGATGTGATATTGAAATGATAAGCATTGAACGTCCACGAATTTCTCTTATGTGTTGCAAACTTGTTTGTACATTCAACTAGACCGTATTAACAAGTGATAAGGTTTAGTATTGCATACACAAATATTTATTGTTTTCAGAAGTTACGATAAAACGAGGGTGGCTATTCTATTTAAAATCGCGCTGACGTATCATATTTGGATTCCCGATTCACCTGATACTATTGGATTGATACGGATACGACACTTGACCGATAGATCCGGTATTTGGTGAATATTTCAATGTTAGACTCTTCGAAACACATCTTATTCTTTCATAGTTGTATATCTTTTAAACGATTGCCTTTGAGAAAAAACGTTTAGACTAAGAACTCATGGCGCGGTTTTTAACCGCGCCCGCGGCTGTTGCGGGCCGGCAGATCCCGTAGAATGTAGATTTATATGCATAATATAAGTTCACATTTCACGACGCGATTTTCGTCCGCAGCGCCCGCGGTTGTTTGCGGTTCCCGCGGTACCGGTCGTCTACCCGTAGACTCGTGCGGGCGGCGATCTCCCGCCGCCGCCTCGGCGGGTTGCAACCGCGCGCTCTGCGATCGCTTGGCGGGCGATTATTTTGTACTATTTGTACTGATTATTTAACCGCAACAGCTGGCTGCGCGATCAATAATCGTCAAGTTTGCGGGATATAATTTCAACGGCGGCGGCTGCGGGACCGCAAAAATTGACGATCTCGAGAGTTTTGAAATAAAACCGCAGAACCGCGACCGCCGCGGGTGCGGGTAAAAATCGCACCGTGAATTCTGTCTCTTATAAACCTCAATATAAATTCGAGGTAGTTTTTATCTATAGCCACCTAAGTTAGGTTACACACAAACTCTTAGTATTTTACTTAAGTATCTAGTGCATTTATTGATGTTTTAGTATTGCTGTTTTAACATTAAATAAATTAATGAATAATAAAAACCTACCATATTTAATTAAACTTTTAGTTTCAGTTCCATATGTAGGGTGCGCCCTGCAGTCATTTATTTAAAATTAATTTTAACGGACCTACAGACGAAGATGTCAAGTCTATACAGCAAGATTTTTTTATCACCATCCAAATTTTTCTGGGCAAAAAGTATCTATAAATAAGTCCATTTATGAAAAAAAATAGGTATCTAGCAGGTAGCTATCTAGTTC
>NJDD01000324.1:10103-33252 GCA_002245505.1 Calephelis nemesis
GTCCCAAGCGCGTCCGTGGCGGCCTCCCTCGGTGCGGTGCAGGTGCTCGGCTCGGCGCTGGAGGCGGCAGTCCATCGTCACTGCTTAACACGTCGTGTTCTGGAGGGGTAGCGTATTCCTCATCTGCCGACGTGGAGCCGCTCGGTGCGATAGACTGCGGCGATGAATGTGCGTTTTGTCTCGTCCTTTTTCTCGTAATCATAACATGCTTTTCATCTTATATTCACTTAATTTTTGTTTTGTAGCGGTAAGTTCAGGAACTGTCATCAAGCTTGGGTTCGAAATTTATATATATTCATTATATTTAATTATCTATTTTTTAATGTATTTCTATTTGTGTAAAGTAATAGTACCTACTATTTGAATTGTTTTCTTTAGTAATTGGTCATTTAAATCAATAAAATTGTAAGTAAATATTGTGAATAAATTTTGACAAATAAAACACGTCATGTCACGACCACAGCCAACCATTATTGTTATTATTATTATAGGTATCTCAAACTGTAAACTCAAACAAAGCTTTACACGATGCTAGATGCTGGGCTGCTCCAGTACCCAAAACAACACAAAATGCTTTTACATATTCATAATAGACTAATAATTGTATACTTTTGTCAGCTATTTCATCAAATCTATACAAAACATACTCGTAGACGAAGCGACTAATTTTGTACGTCAGGAAGCCCTAGTACCAAATTCGTCGAAAGAATACCCAAAAATATAGTAGAAATTTGTATTTTTGTGCCTTATTAATGTAAGACATTTTTTGAATATTGTTTTTTTCGAAGTTGAATTTCATGCCGAACAAAGCTTGATTAATTTTAAATCCTAAAAGTTTTTTACATTTAACTGAATAACCAAGGACACGTCATCTGCATACAAAACACTATGACGGTTGATTGTTACTTTTTGCTCGGTTAAGTGTTGGGCAATCACAGTATGTGTTTTGCCGTTTCCTTTGCTTCCAGGCAAAATCTGCAGTCAGGTTCCTCTACTAGGCTCATTCTGTTTTGATTTTTATTAAACCTACCGTGATCTGTCAATACGTGGACTAATTAATATCTTGAGCTCTTTTTATTGCATATTAATAGCAATTGATGTGCATTTGGTGCAAAATCCTTTTGGCTCTCTCTTTTAAGCCAACTTAACAACTTTTCTTGACTGATCTAAATCTCGAGCAAGCTTCTATTAGAGCTTCTGGTAATCCCACATACAGGTTCAGGTCCTGTAGAGACTGCATCTGAGCCCCTTCTAGCTAGTTCATCTATGTGTACTTTAATTTCCTTTAACGACCGCCTCGCTGGTCGAGTGGCTAACGTACTCGCCTAACTGCGTCGACGAATCGCGAGGCTCGGGTTCGATTCCCGACGGGGGCAGGCATTTGTGTGATGAACATTTAGATGTCTGCATTTCCGGGTCTGCATAAGCATATCATTTGCTTACTTTGGGGTTAGATTCAATTTGTGTGACTAGTCCAGGGATATTAATTTATTTATTATTATTTAAATAAAAAAAAATAAGTAAATTTCCTTTAATACCTGTGTGTCCGGGAACCCATCCAAGTGTTACTTTGTTGTTTTCGTACAACATGATTAAGACATGTTTTTTAACCATACATAAATAAATATCAAAATATATATATATATATAAAATAAGGTAAGGTAATCCGTTTTGCACATAACGTTTTATTATTATTCAATTATCTCAAGGATGAGCCTCCTCTATTACCTCTGTGCTCTATTACCCTAGCGTTGTTCTTAAATTCGTGAGGTCTGGGATTTAATTCCCTGTTCGGTTTGCCTCTATCACATTTTGGAAACCAAGAACCTTTAGTTTACTTAAAGTGATCTTGGAATCGAACTCAACATACTGCAGTGCATTTAAAGTTGCCTCACTATCCGGCAGCTTAATAATGTGCTTATGTTAGTAGGAGCGGCTAATGTTTTCCAGATCACACATTAAGTTGGCATTTATTTTGGCTTGATAAACAATAGCGTGGAGACTCAAGCTCGGCTAAAGCGCAGCTAATATTAGCAGTTACTTATTTTTATATTTAAAAGGATTTCTTAGCACGTGGTAGTAGAGGTACTAGCCATGCGGTTAAAAAACAAGAGTTGTTAATAATAGTTTACCCATCACGCAATACCTACTCAACACGATTCAAGAAAACGCAGCTTCATACAGTGACACAGTAGTTTTAATATTTTTCCTTTCATCGTAAGGTTCCAAGCTGTCATATCATTTCCTACATATTTCAAATGTAAGGCGGGCGCTGGAGCGGTGACTCATCGGTATAGCGAATTGACGTCTGCTGGGAATGTAGCCAAAAGGGAAACTCCCAAATATTAAATGCAATATCTTATATTAAAATTCGCATTTTTTGCGAAGTTGAATTCTATTATATGCAACAGCATGTGAAATGATGCTGTACGAATCATATTTATTTAGGATATAGAAGCTTAATAGCAATAGTAGCTAACAAAGAATTTATTTTAAGAATGCTTTTACAATTTACAAAACAATTTGTATAAGCTTTCTTTAAATCAATTTGTATAAAAAAGTTGTGTGACTTCTACCAGACCAGCTATATTGCTTATCCTTCATCTCATCAGGTACGCTTTTGTGTGTCTTTTCTTTTGATTCATTATGTCCACTAATTTTATAAGATATTTAATTCTATTTCATTTGATTTCAAGTTTGGGGAAAAATGGGCAATAAAATGAAAGGTAATTTAAAATTAATTTCAGTTTTTACAATTTATTTGTTAACAATAATAATGGCTTTAAAAAACTTTATTCTGTAATAGCTGTTGCCCGCGGCTTCGCCCGCTTGCTCTGGTTATTTGATATTAACCTCTCCAAATCTATCCATTGATAAAGTAAGTCTCCTAAGACTCTGAGTTGTTCGTCTGCCTCCAGCATGAATAGAATTAAGTCTAAGAGTAGTGATATTCTTGCAAGCATGCATGACGTGTTAAAACGGTGGAGCGAATTTTATGGAGATATGTATAAATATGCCCAAGATGCTGCCGCTGGGTCCGAGTACTCAAATGACTCGGAAATAGCGAAGGCGTCTGATGGCAGTATGATGGAAGAAGTTAAATGGGCGAATAAAAGTATGAACTATAGTAAGCCTATAGTATAGGCTGTGGGTGTAGATATGGTTACAGCTGAGATGATCAAACTTGGTGGTCCTGCCATTCGGGACTTTTTCTGGGTTCTTTAGGTAAGAAATGTTGGGAGACCGGCAGAGTACTCGAAGACTGGCGTAGTGCGGTCATCGTGCCCTTGTATGAAGGCAAGAGTTCACGTAAGGACTGTACTAGTAACAGGGCCATTAGTTTGATCAGTTTGGCATCAAAAGTGTATGGAAAAATAGTTGAAAGGAGGATGTCCGATAAAACATTGTGGGAGGCTTAAGGCGGTTTCAGGTCTGGAAAAAGATATACGGATCAAGTGTTTTCGCTCTAAAATATTGTAGGAAAGCATCTGGCTGTGGGTCAAAAGGTTTTCTGCAGTTTTGTAGATCTCGAAAATGCGTTTGATAGACGTAAGGAACTTTGGGACATTTTACCAGATTATAGGATAGGATAGTCAGTGAATGTATTTAGACTGTAAAGCATGTGTGCGGTTGAATGTCAATATATCGCCTTGGTTTGACGATAAAATAGACATCAGGCAGGAATGTGTGTTGTCAACACGTTTGTTTTTCAAAGGTTAAGATCATTGAATGTGGGAATGCGTATGGGTGACCAAGTGGTGAACTGCCTGCTTTGTGCAGATGATCTGTACTTTTGGGCTCCACACCATTTGAGCTGCAAACTCAGGTCACACTTATGGAAGTAGATTGTAAAGAAAGTGGCTTAAATTTTATTGTGATGAAAACAAAATTATGGTGTTTGAAAAAGACGTAGTCGGAAAAGATGTAGGAGTTTTTATTGATGATGTAGTGTGGAAGTAGCTAGTGAATGAAATTGCATATCTTGGTTGTACTTTTAGAAGGACTGGAAGTACAACGCGGACGTAGAAAGGAGTGTGCAGGGAATAGTATGTATGAAGCACTAGGTGAGGTTTTGAGTCAAAAAGCTAGATTTGCTTTGCATAATTCTGTACCTATCCCAACGTTATTGTATGAAAGCGAGAGTTGGGTATGTCAGAAAAAGTATAAAAGTAGGATAAATGCGGTCAAAATAAGAGCGTTACGGAAAATCTGTGGTGTAACGCTCGCTGACCACATTCACAACAGTGAGATCCAAGAAACGAATTACAGATGAAGGATTGACAAAGCAGATATGCAATGCGAATGTAAATGGATGTAGATACCCGGGGAAACCAGGGTTGACATTCCACGATCAGATTACTCAGATATTATCCGAGGGTGGTATCTAGAGTCTCCGAAACCGATGTGTTTGTATGAAAAGGGTAAATAATGTGAAAGAAGTCAGACAGGTTTGTCAGGATCGTGAGGTCTGGCAGTCGATACTCTCTGCCTGCTCCGTAAGGGAATTGGCGTGAAGATAAGTATGTATGTATGTATGTTTGTACCCACATTTTATTCAAAATATTTTTAACTCATTGGTAAGTATAAAAAATTATGGTATTTTGGTGCTTGTTCGAAATCCAAACACTGCTAGACCGATATTGAGTTACTGATAATCTCACTTGACGTATCAATGCTTTGTATGTACATAGCAAACAAAGTAAGTGCGATCTTGATATATTTATAAGTTACCTACCAAAATAAAGTAAAGAATAAAGCTACAAAAATGTTTCACAAAATAAGAAAGCAAGATTCTAGCTGAAGATAAATGACCAACTACTAAATTAAAGTGTAAGTAATAAGTACTAGTTAATAAAAAAAATACAAAACTATTTTTAATTTATTATATTCAAGCTGAAATGAAAACGGTATCAAAAATTTTACGTAACTTTAAATTTTAGACTATAAGGTTCAATTTCATTAAATTAATTTTCACTATTACTATAACACGTATAGACTAGCATATTTTAATGTAGAATAGAAAAATATTATACATCACTGACAAGTAAAACTAATACTAATAATACTAATATTACAAATGTGAAAGTTTGTATGTTTGTTTATTACTCCTATTAATAAACAAGTGACGGTGTTGTCTTTTATTAATATTGTGAAATAAATAAAATAAACTCAAAAGTGAAAACTAAATTGTAAGCAAAAACTACCCGCATTATGATGTGAACGAAAATAAATATTAAAGTAAGTTTTAAGTTTTTAACCTTTTTACTGACTTAATTATTTTTAATTATAACAAAAGGAAGTTATCATATAAGAAAATAGAAACAAGAGTTTATTATCCTTACGTCATTTTTACTACAACAAAAAATGATGACTCGTAAGCAAACTATACTAAAAAACTTAGAATGAAAACTGCAATCAGCTTTAGAGGAATTAAAATCTATAAATATAATTTTCTAGGGTGTATGAATACATGTGAAGAAGTTTTGTCCCGCAATTGTCATTTAGAACGACAGGTGCAAGAAGCTCAAGATACTATTTACTAATTGGAACAAGAAAAGCATCTGTTATCATGTACAAATAACAAGAGTTTATTTAAAGAACTAAGTTTGAGTAATACAAACAACACTTGTACATCATTATCAAATAATTTAATTAGTCGTAGGAAAAAGAAAAAAAATAGAAAACTCAGAAAATACTTGACTAGATCCATACCACAATTAAAAAGCATGAAAATAATCAATAAAAAATACCATGAATTAAAAAAAGAAAATGTCCAATTATTAAATCAACTTGCACTACTTAAAAACAAAATGAAAAATAACTTAGAAACTTATAACGCGGAAATATTTAGCTTTCATTATAAGATTGTGGAATTACAAAGTGATCTTAATAATATGTCACTAAACTATTATTCAGGGCAAACTCAAACCCAGGAACATATTTTAGCTAAAAAAAGAACCAACTGATTTTTGTCACAGGGAAACACAAGTAAACTTACTGACTAATAATTATTGTCCATATGAGTGTATAAGTGAACCATCAGCTACAGTTTACAGTGTATCTCAGAATTTAGCATTAGTGGAAAATTTTAATACCATTTTTAGCTACCAAACGAACATAGACTACAATCTAGTGCATAAAAAGCAAGTGTTAATGTTTACTGATATCATGGGTATCGGTATGGGCTCCCGAATAAGTATGTACTGTAATAAAAAAGTAATTAACAATTGTTTTCCAGATTTAAACACTTTTTCGAAAATAGTAGATAAAATTAAATACCTACATAAGTAATGATAATATTGTAGTTTTTTATTAGGTAACAGTGATTATTTGAAAAAATCTTAGTTAACTGAATGTATACAATATCTTTTATCTAAAGCGCCAAAGAAAATTATTGTATGCGCCTTGCCATACTCATCATACTCATCAATACCTTTTTATACAATTTGACATAGAATCAAAGCGATATGCTGTCTTTCTTTGACACAAATACATTTATAGAAAAGAAATTCGTACTTAAATATCTGCGTCTAAACAGTAAATGTAAAAATATTATTGCCAAAATATTAGCTTATAGTATAGAATTGGTAGGGGAAACGGTATAACAGATGTAAAATAAAGGCTTATTTTACATCTGTTACAATGGATTTCCGCAAAGTAACGCCTGATTCAATAGGAAACGGTATAGTTATTGGCCAGTTAAGCGACCTCGAGACAGAAAATGGGGGGTAAAAATATAAATAAAAATGTCCAATAAGTACAACATTGCTTTATGAAATCTATAGAAATATATTTATTCATTTTCTTCGTTTACACATATTATGCTATTTTAACATATTGTCTGAATAAAATCAAATTAAACACCATGGATTCGACTCGCTTTGTTAATTCCAATAGTTTTTGAAGTTATACTTCTTTTGGCGCGTTAGGAAAAAATGATGAGGGTAAATTTTTACGATGCGCGCGCACACCGTCACGAAAAACCGACATGATGAAGTTAGCTATAGATAACATTTTAGTTTTTCAAAAAAAGGTACCAACAAAGTAAAAGTAAGGATGTTTGCGTGAGAACTGACAACAGTATTCACAATATTTCTTTATTTCTATGGTTAGTGTCATTTTGTCTACAAATGTAAAATAAGGCAAAAAAAAAATTGTAAAAAGATTTTTATCTTATTACGTCGAAGAAGTATATATAACTTTTAACGCGTGTACATAAGTATACACACAATTTTTTCTTAACGATTCATACTAGTTTCATTCGAAGAATATTTTTTTTCTTTCTATGCCGACATTCTAAAATATACAAATAAAGTCTAATTGTAACAAAAAGTTAGGTAACTATCAAATACGTTAAATAATACGATACCTACACATTAGGAAAATCTTTAGGTATTTATTGATTTTATATTGGATTTTCGATATTGCTGCAGTTTCCATACATATATTTAATTTTTTTTATGAGTATCAAGTAAATGTAACCGAAATTCACACAGTCAATAACATTTTTTAGAATTATACAAAGTGAAAATAGGTAATTCATTAGGTTTCTTTGATTGGACTGGTCCAATAATGGCGTCACCATAGTGGTCCATTGATGGAAAGTAGGTATATAAACAGAACAAAAGGTATATAAACAGAGCAAATTTTGTTAAAAACTTTATAGTCTGTGAGCACAGATAAATTTTCTATTTGACATAATAAAATAATCAAAAATGAAGAAATACAATGCTACTTACATCAGTTTGTTGGTGGCACGGTTTTTATATTACGGCCACCGCTAACACATATACACTGAGATTTGTCGGGGGGACAAGGGGATCAGTACTGTTGCCTATGAACACATTCAACTTGCTGTGACATGCATAGTTTTTGAAAAAATTAGGTGGCCCAATGAAAGAGCCGGTCCAATAATCGCAACCTTCTCCTACATAATAATTAATGTAGTTAGAAAATCGAAAATATTGTCGTTTCAAGCAACTCTTGCACGAGTCACCCCTTGAAGGAACGAAATGAAAATTGTTAAGACAAAACCGTAACTACACGTTCAAAGATTGGATTGAATCCTAAAGTTGTGATTGGACGAATTTACGTTTGCACGTGATTAGTCGGTGTCTCTGTAACGAAGTAGAATCGTTACATTACCCAGATAATTAATATCCCAACTAATAATAAAATTTCCCCATAGTAATGACTAATTAAAATGGTAAAACCAATAATATAAAAAAAAATTAAATAAATCGCTCAGCGACATCTGTCTCGCAACAAAGGAATTAACTCACCAAATCAATAACTATTTAAAATCAATGGTAGCGTAGGTCGCTACCTCTGTGAGTAATCAGTCCAACTACCTGGTTGGCTAGCTGGCTAAAGTCCCCTAGCGACAAGTAGAGGAACTGGTATTCGCATGCCATTTACGAAGGTATAAGTATAACCCACAGAGCGACGCCAACCCAGTCACTAGCGGGACTCTGAAAACGTCGTAATCCTGCCCGAAGATAATTAGAAAACAAAGTAGTAAAAGTGTTAGTGCATCAAACCCTATAATTCGGTGAGTTCTCATATATTCCCTCAACAATAGTTAATCAAATATTTTTTACAGCTATAAGCGAGGATTAGAAGCCTAGCAAACAAAGTTAAGCTTGTCGCTATAATTGATTATTTTCAATTAATGTGTAGGAACACGTGCTAAGGTTGTTCTTTTACCCATTGGGTAAAATTAATATTGTTATTTTAATATATAAATTGCAACTACAATGACCGATGTTGCTGACCGCCTGTTCGCCGACACCAAGGATTGCTAATTGTCCACAAATTGTTAATAGTCAATAATAATTAATAGAAACAAACTTGTAATGTCAGCTACTACAGCACAGTACAGTGGTAATCACATGGCTACGATTTGTCCAGTGGGAGGACCTGTAATATTCTGTCCTGGTACAGTCGTGGCCTGGCACTGTCGCCCGTCTAGCGACAGTGTCTTATAGAAGTTGTCGAAACTTCCAGGGTCCACGGTACCGACCGGAAGTCGACCGACCGCTGCACGAAGGCCAGACGAACTTCGGAGTTTTGAGTCACGGTCGTAGCCCAGGCAGCACCGGTAGGAGTCCAGTTCCTGCGTTTCTGTTATTACTAGTACAGATATTCATTTATTACTTATTTATAATTCATGCACTATATAGTACAAAGGTGGACTTAATGCCACATGGCATTCTCTGCCAGTCAACCTAACTTTATTAGCAAGAATAATTAAATGGGGTGCAAAGAAAAAAAACAATAACTAAACATTTGCAAACACATTTATACCTATTCATATTTTTAAAGATAGAAACACTTGTACTGTTTTACTTATCACTTATAATTTATTACTTTGTAATTAATAGCCTACCGGTTTCGCTTATACAGCATCATCAGGGCTAAAACTTAAACATTTTAAGTTAATTAATTAATAAATTACAAGTTAATTATAAGTTAATTAATAAATTACAAAGTAATAAATTGTAAGTGATAAGTAAAACAGTACAAGTATTTCTATCTTTAAAAATATGAATATTTGGAAGTTTTACCAAGTGCCGACGATGGAAAATATCAAATACATTTATACCTACTTTTAGGTAGCATAATCAAATATATAAATACCAAGAAAAATAACTACCATAACATATCAATACATACACAGTGTACTATGTAAAAATATCTGTTACTACCCATTCTCTTTGAATATAATAATCTATTTTTCCCGACAGGGGCAGGCATTGTTCGGTCTAAATCGATGTCAGAATATCTGTTTAAGTATTTCTGTGTAACAATATCGTTAACATAATATAAACACGAAAGTTACTTTTCGAGTTGGGTCAATTTGCGTATTGTGGCCAGGGTAATGTTGTTATTTAATATGATGTGCCTACCTACTACAGAGGCGGTACTTCGATACTGCGTGCTTAACATCACTAAATAAAATAAAAACAAAGATAAGTGCTCGTGCACAGCGTGCGCTGCGGTGGGGCCTCGGCTTTATACCTAGCCGAGCTTAAAAAAACTAGAAAATCATTATCTGTAAGTTTAAATAAAGAAAATTAAGAAACAAACGTGATACCATTTACCTAGAAGCGCGGGGTGGTCGGCTTTTATCGTTTTAAGTATGTCATTAGTAATTATCACAAATGAGAATGAACTGTAAACTTATCATAAGATATATTATCTCCCACCTCCACACTTTCATTTAAGAATAAAGAGAATTGATTTCTGTTTTTCGGTTCAGCTCGATATAAAAGCGATTAAGTTCGTATTTTAAACTAATATTTATTAAAAAAAAGTATCTTCATGCCCATATCCCCGAAGACATATACCGGGATCGCAATTAGCGCACCCACGACTAGCCGAAGACACTAAGTCCCACAACGTGATAGGTGGCAAGCCTATCGCCAACCGGGCACATATCCAATCCCGAGTAACATTTTTTTTATTAGACAATTCCAAATTTTGTCTTTGTTGCCCGACCCGGTATTCGAACCCGGGACCTCACGCAGTCAAGTCCAACACGTGAACCGTTAGACCACAGAGGCGATATTTATTAAATTATGCATTAACAATTCTAGCGTAATAAAATATTAAGTTTAACGCCAATGTGTTAAAAACTGATATTATAGCGGTAGAAATAGAAAAGGCGATGGTATCGATCCGGAGAAGTTGTAACGAAACACTACCGTTAACTTGGTGGTTCCTACCTCATGCTACATGTACCTACATTTAGACATAATTTACCTACAAAAGCACATTGTTTAGGTAAACCATAAATATAAACGAATGTTACAGAGACTACTCCGAGTATATAATTTAATAGCTGAGAATTTGACGTCTATTTTATGGTGTCAGCAATAACATTCAATCAAAGGAAATATCTATTAAACACAAACCTTCGGAAAATACTTTTAGTGCTATAAAAGGAGCATCAACACAATCTTCGGGACACACAAGTTTTACGAGTTCTTTGTTGGTAATAGAGCCATAACCCGGATTGTACTCTAACAAATTATAGTATCGTTTGGGATTATGTGATAGTCTACTTCGTAGGAGACCTCAACCTAACAATAATTATTAAAGGGCTTCAAAAATAGCTTAAAATAATAGTATTTTAATTAAATAATTTTTTATATATCAAGCCATATCCTGTTTTCCAGTAAAAAAATCAAAAGAACTAGGTATTGGGTTTCATTGACAATTTTTTTTATCGTTCGCTGTAAATTAAAAAAGCAAATTTTGTGCATCAAAAACATAAAAGTATCAGACGTCTTCAGTTCTGTGGAATTTACAACTAGATTTTTTGCACTTTTTATTAATGAGGTGGGCTTTTATATTATTATTGTAGGCACATCTTCATCAGTTCATGTATGCATCAGAGAGTGGCGGCGACAGGAACTGCCTATACATATTTTACAATAATTTGTATTATTGTTTGCTATTGTTTAATGAACAAAAAAAAACGCCATTTTCCGTCACCATGTAAATTTTATTGCCTTCGGTTTTTCACATGTTCATATATTTCGTGAGCCGTGCCAGCGGCCCCAGCGATGCCAAGTCCTTTTTTCTGAAAGTGAAACAAAAACTTTTTCAAAAACGAAATATAACATAATATACATAAAAACAAATATCTATATCATATCTTAGTAAATGTATCGTGCGTAAACAGATAACACAATAGGACTATTTCAATTCTGTTGATTATTTTGCAGATAAAATTTAAATATTCAATATAAGTAGTAACGACGGGACAACGTCTAACACAGATGACTTGTTTAAAATAAAAATTAATGCTCAATACTTTTTCAATGAACAAAGTAAATACCTATAAAGTTCGTGAGACATCGTAAGTACTCGTGCCAACACACCGACGCGTGCACAATGTCAGATGAAACGTAAACAGCGGATGTGGGTTTACAGTTTGTAAGTACGTATTTGTCACCAAATTTTCAAAAATATACTTTAATAACCACTCTGTTTCAAATTCATTAATGATTTATTTAAATAAATATCCCTGGACAAGATACACAAATTGAATCTAACCCCAAAGTAAGCAAATTATATGCTTGTGTTATGGGTGTTAGTCAACGATACTAATACATAGAAATAATACTTAAATATACCTATGCCAGAATAAATTTAATAAACACCTAACTATACCCGGAATTGCAGACATCTAAATGTTCATCACACAAATGCCTGCCCCCGTCGGGAATCGAACCCGAGCCTCGCGGTTGGTCAGTGTAGTTAGGCGTGTACGCTAGCCACTCGACCAACGAGGCGGTCAAATATTTTCAAAATTTAAATTTAATTAAAATTTAAACATTTTCAAAAACTTTTTTTAATTGAATATGGGTACCTTGAACCATCATGTTGGAACGGTGCCCCTAAAGTCTACAACTGTCATATTTTCTTTTTACTTTCACACTTTTTTTTAATTTTTTTTTGCCTTTGTATATTTGTTGTCCAGAAGTCAGTATGTACAAAATTGATATATTATATTATGTGTTCAAGGGAAAAACAAATCTTATGGGTGTAATTAAAACATAAAGACACTTCGACAAAATTTATTTAAATAGCTTTGTCAAATAGGTACCAAAATTCATCTATAATCTGTTTGCGTATGCTAGTAAAGTCACTAGTAGTACACTCAGTAGATTAGAAAGATATTCCTATTGTACAATGCGAAGAAAATAGTGGCCTATATTTTATAAAAAAACCTTATAATGTAATATATTTACCGGACAATAACTAATATATAATTATTTTAATTATAATTAATTGTATTGGGGCGCTTTTATTGAAAAGTAAAAATAAGGTAATGGAGATGGGTACAGAGGAGTCTTCACGTTGCTACAATATAATTATTAATATCAAAGGTAAAGCGCACACAGAAACAAAGGTGGCAGTACTTACAATAACGTGACCCCCCTTCTTGATGGCGTTGACATTGACTTTGGCCGCGGCTTGGGTCGCGAACATGGCGACCACAGCCACCAGCAACACGAACAGACTTCTCAGTTTCATTGTTTGTGGACTGTCGTTATTGGAATAGAAGGTGCAGCTACCGCGATCTCGTGTTCTGTGATACTTGACGAGAAAATCTCGCCTTTAAATATGAAATTGTGATTTCCTTAGGACGGTATCGTCAAGCGGGATTTGCCCAACTTCATTATGAATTCGGGACACGTAACGTGTTGCTATTTTTTATCAATATGGGAATACCGTTTGACTGTAGAACATTATCATTCCTTAAGTTAGTTTCTCAACACATTTTCCTTTTGTGTCTAGGAACGAAATTTAACAAGAGACTAGATAAGAGACTAGTGAAACATGGAAGAGGTAAAGGCAATAGAGAAATCTCCTGCTAGCTATATGTGCCTCAATCTTAGATGGTGCAAATGTTTGTCGCCGGATGGGTTCTGGTCACAACATATTACACCATTAATATATTTTGAAATAAATATACAAAAATGATATTATAATTTGCAATATATGACAAAGCAAATTATCTTTGATTCACTTAACTTTAAGAGAATAATGGCGAACGTCCATACATACATTGAGGGACCCAAAAATATGTAGTATCTTACACTATTGAAATTGATTTGTAATTATATGAAACACGAAATTAATTTGTACTTATAGAAAAACTCATAAGGCAATTATAAAAGCCTAAAAAGATACAAAAGAAAAATGATTTCACTGAAATAATTTACTTATACTTAAACATAATACAGCTGTTTTGTTGAGAAAGAAAAAGAGAGAGAGGAAGAGAAAGCTAGCAGGTATAATCCAGACTAATACTAAGTGTGTTAAATTTTTCCCGGGTTAGTACGGACTCCTGTATAGAATAGACCATCTGCCTTCCTGCCAGACAGCTCGTAAAAGGCGAGCAAAGGCTTTACCGTCACTAACACCGTGTCAAAGTTGGTGGAGTTTAGCAGCGACTCGACCGGATTAGAACCACCGCTTTATCTATTCCTATATCCATATCGTCAGTGCTTGCCGTTGACGTGTTTCGGTTCGGAGGATAAGGTAGCCGGTAAACTTACTATTGCTCAATGTCTAACATCTCGGCTTCAGATTGACAGCGCACCATTACCTTCAAGAAATCCGTTTGCTTATTGCATTCCAATATCATAAAAAAAAAGTTTTTTTGTCGTAACCAAGGAACAGATCGACATGATTTTTGGTATGGAAATGAATCCCTTGTATCCGCCCTTGACGTAGATAAAAAGGGTAGAGTACTGTGCAACGTGCCCGGGTTGAAATCCATCGCTTTACCTATTCTAGAAGCCATAATGGCCTTGACATGTTCCGGCCAGTAGACTCGCACGATTAGCCTGAAATCCTGGCCACAGAGCAGCGAACTATGGTGTCTATAAGTAATGGTAGTCTCTTACCATCAAGAGAGTGATGAACTTCCTCGCTGTTTTCTCACCTGAAAGATGAAACATTCAAAGATTTTTTTTTTTATGTTATAGGAAGGCAAACAAGCAGACGGATTTCCTGATGGTAAGAAATTCACGCCGCCTAGAGACACTAAAGATGCTAATTTTGCGTTGCCAACCTGGGGCCGGGATGTTAGGCCTCGAGCAAAAGTAAGTTTACCAGCTACCTTACCCTCCGAACCGGAACACCTCATGACGTTATGGCGGCAGGAATAGGTAAGGCCGGTGGTACCAATCCGGTCGAGTCGCTGCGAAACTCTACCACCAGTCAGATGTCACGGTGCTAGTGGTGATAAGCCTATGCTCGCCTTTTATGAGCTGCCTGGCAAGAAAGGCAGATGTTCTATTCTGCAAAGGCGCCCGGACCAACACGGGAAAAACACGATAGTAACTGAGAAGAAAGAACATCAGAAATTTAATTTCCTTGTACGGCAACTGGTCGATAATTTATTCCATTTGATTACGGATTAAATATACTCGTACTTAATACACTACCAAAACTCCTCGGCTATTTTACCTTTTTCATTCACAATACTGGCCAAAGAAAACGAAGCACGTAAGTCTTTTCATAACATTACGAAAACGCAACTTTGTTCTACTTCCACAAGAAAGTAACTTAAAGTATCTTCACGCCCATATCCCCGAAGGGGTAGGCAGAGGCACAACCAGGGCACCCATGACTAGCCGAAGACTTAGTTCCCACAATGTGATAGGTGGCAAGCCTATCGCCAAATGGAAAACCCAAATTTTCTTTTTGCCCGACCCAGGATTCGAACCCGGGACCTCATGCAGTCAAATCAAACACCTGAACCGCTAGACAACAGAAGCTATATATATTTCACACATCTCCCACATATTTTAAATAAGCTCTTTCTCAGGCAGCTTTGAGAAACGATCTATTTTCCTAATATCGAAATGTTAGTGTGCTGTTAAAGAAAGGATATACTATATTTGTACTTCAATTGAAATCCCCGAAAACATGCAATAAATTATTCCTTTATTATACTTGGATCTGGTTAATTTGACCAGTTGAAAAGATCGGCCCACACATATACATATATCTCCCAGCAGCGTGGCGGCGCCCCGCGACGACTATGTGTTAGGACGGTTATGAAATATTTCATATCTCTCTCTCTCATTTTCTTTTTAACTTGTCCCAAAGTAGGGTTCCTTACGTACGTATGAACTAAGATAATTGTACAAGTCGGGAATGTATGCGTACCTATGTAAGTACTTCCTAACGGATGTTTGACTTCTTGCAACCGACCTATGGGTGACATACCTTATGAGGGATTCTCTCTATATATATAAGATATATTTTTTTTCAATGGACAGTAACCAAGTAAGGGTTGGAAGTATTCTCGCTGGTTTAAGAGGTTTGTAATTTCAAAACGGAAATGAGAAACCAGCACGTCCCAACATTGAAATCTTTTATATTTTCGATAAGATTACCATAAGTATGCGATAAATGTAAGTGTTTTATATTGATTATTATTACTAGTGTTGGCATCCTGGGGTTTTTAAAGGACCATACATCTTATGGCTTACAATGTAGCTACTTACAGATCCTTGCCGAGAAGAACCACAAGTAACAGTACAACACGGTTGCACTGGTGCTTGTCCCTGATAGTGTAAATATAAACAAAAACAAAGCACATAAATAGAAACATTTTTTTTGGGTATAGACTCATTTTTCCTGGAAACGAAGCAGCCGACAATTTAGCGAAAGACCCGTAAGCTGAAAAAGAACAAGAGATGTCCTGGCTTACTCGTCAAGTGACAATCTCCAAGAACATGCTTGAAGAATGGAACGTAAAGTACCAACAGTTACACGAAAACGGTACAAACATTGGGTATCTACTTTGGTGAAACGCTGTCTTAGTCCTATCAGTTAAGAACTAACAAAAAAAGATTTTTGTGCTTGAAATTCAATTAAAAGGCTGCTTAACTTATTTCCAATTCCTGCCCGAATTGCGATTGTGGAATCCTTACTTTTCCCCATGTTATGTCAAGTGCGCAGATATTTGTTATACCTACTGACTTAAACAATGCGCTAAATTATTTAACAAACTTGAGAGTCTTCAAAATCTATGTGTTAGGTATATATTTGGCCTTCGTAAATATGACTTCATCTCTGAGTAAAGTTGGCTTAAGACTGAACCAATCCGTCTTCGTCGGAATCTACATATTCTAAGTCTAATGTACTTATTTATTTTATTCGATCAACGTTCTTTTTGTGAAGTATAAAGAACTAAGATCGATAGGTAACTCCTCTCTGCGCGTTTCTATCCAAAAATGTATCTAGTAGTTTGTCCCGAACTGAAATCTCGCGTTCTGGTTTCAAAAGATCTTGACATGATTCCAACATGCGGGGAGTTCAAACATGCAGTTAATTTTTCAATCTTAGCTCCGATCACAAAATAGAAATATAATAATTTGCCAAAAAATAACATTAAAATAATAAATTAAATCATATTAGTGGCTTTGGAGATGCGCATAAATAAAATACACAACTTTTATGCTGCAGTGGGTTCAGACATGCAACTGATTTTTAACCGAGTTCAAAAAACGAGGAGGCTCTCAATTCGGCCGGTATAGATGTATCGTCTATTGCAATTTATAAAAGCACTAAGTTTTGATTATTTTCATTTGATGCCGAGTTTCAAACAAAACAGCCATAAAGTGTAAGGCGGCTTACAAAGTTAACAGATGTCACATAGTTCGTTACATTAATTATTTTTGTAAACAAATTTTCAAATAAGAAAAACAGACAAGCCCGCTGAGTTTCTTGCCGTATCTTCTCAGTGTGCGGCCGCAGTCCGATCCGGTGGTAGATTTGTTATTGTAAAGATGCGTCACAGGTACCTCTTGCAGGTTTACGTGAAGTAAAGATAGTTTATTATTATTGTCATGCACAAAAATGTAGCGCCAAAATACCGAATTATTTTTGTATTCTATACGCGATCATTGACCACGTGCATGACATTCATGACGTATAGTAAAATTATTCATTCTGTCCGCATGTCACATCATACACTAGCAACTGAATCGCGTTTATTTTTGGCGAGAAAAAAAGAATACGCGACGATAGTCATTTATTTTACCGACTCCAAAAAAGATGGAGATTCTCAATTTGACTGCATGTTTTTTGTATGTTTGTTAAACGATAACTTCGTCAGTAGCCAATCGATTTTGATGATTTTCCTTTTTTTATGATATAGGAAGACAAACAAGCAGACGGATTTCCTGATGGTAAGAAATTCAAGCCGCCTAGAGACACCAAAGGTGGTAATGGTGCCAACATTGCCAACCTGAGGCTGGGGTGTTACGCCTCGAGCAAAAGTAAGTTTACCGGCTACCTTACCCTCCGAACCGGAACACGTCATAACGTTATGGTGGCAGGAATAATTAAGGCGGATCTACCATCTAGTCAGATGTCACGGTGTTAGTTGTGATAAGCCTATGCTCGCCTTTTACGAGCTGCCTGGCAAGAAAGGTAGATGGTCTATTCTGCAAAGGAGCCCGGACCAACACGGACGGATCCTAAAAAGATAGATCCAGTATAATTTTTTTATGATCCGACTGAAGATTTTTGAGTTATACTTAATAATGATATCGTCAAGATAAGTGAAAAACATTTGATTTGTTAAGTGTAACTAAAAACTACTAGTGAAATGTTGATAAAATATTTGTGGGACTACTTCGGAACAATTTTTGCGATCTTTCGAAAAATCAATTCAGATTTTTTTGATTCAAAGGATAGTTTTAATAAGAAAAAAATTTTAAAACATAGTAAAAATAAACATATGAAAAGTAATAGTAAGGTCAAAATTTATAGCTTGTTTGTTTTCGTCGGAACAAAAAATACTAATTATTACTTTTTTATGCTGTTTATTAGTTTCCATACCGAAGATACGGTCAAAACACATATTTTGACGTGGTGTATTATTATGAATCTAGAACTTGTACAGTTAGAGCATTTTGGCGCACTCGTTTGCAAAATTTGAAAATTTTCTTAATTTAAGGAACGCACCAGAAAAAAAGAAACACGTGATTTCTATTTAATTTTTCATTAAATATTTAAACTATAATTAACACCATAGCGTAATCAAATTTCAAATATTTTATCAATTATTATCCCTTTTATTTTTAAGTACCTGGATGACCGAGCTTTGCTCGGTATTTTTTTTTGTTTTTTTTATAAACTGTGTTTTTTGGAAATTTATATTTAAGTACGAAAATTTAAAAAGTCTAACCTCAAAGCAAACAATCATTGACGTCGTTACTTAACAACGGACTTCGTTACTTAACAACAACAATAAAACATGAATATGACATTTTCTAAAAATGATTCCTAGCTAGATCGATTTATCGCCCCCGAAACCCCCTATATACTAAATTTCATGAAAATCGTTGGAGCCGATTCCGAGATTCCAATTATATATATACAAGATTTGCTCGTTTAAAGGTATAAGATAACAATATGCTCTGTACGCGCATGTACTCTACGGAGAGTAGTATTGCGTTCTCACTTCCAGTCATTGTCAGTATGCACGGCTCATCTTATTAAGAGAGAGGTAGATGGTACGCTTCGTCAATTTTTTGCTGCTTTTAACACAAAATTGGTTTAAAATATTTTTACTATTCCTATTTATTGCTACAATATAATATTTTTAAAACGGCACCCTATTATTAAGCCTGCGCTGTCTGTCTGTTTGTCTCCAGGCTGTATCTAATAAACCGTGATAGCTAGAAAGCTGGAATTTTCGCAAATGATGTATTTCCGTTGCCGCTATAACAACAAACACTTTTATTACAAATTTAAATATATCTAATCGCCTCTGTGGTCTAGCGGTCCGGGTGTTGGACTTGACTACATGAGGTCTCGGGTTCGAATCCCGGGTCGGCCAATAAAAAGATAATTGGATTTTTCCAGTTTTCTAATAAAAAAAATGTTGGTCGGGATTGGAAATGTGACCGGTTGGCGATAGGCTTGCCACCTATCACGTTGTGGCACTTAGTGTCTTCGGCTAGTCGTGGGTGCCCTGGTTGCACCTCTGCCTACCTCTTCGGGGATATAGGCGTGAAGATACTACTTTACTTACTTAAATATATATATGTATATATGTCGGCGCAACCACATTAGTTCCTCTGAAAAACTAGAATAATTAAGTTAAATAATTTGATGATGTCCAGAAAATAAGTTTATAAACCATCAGTTTATTACTTTGAGTCGATTGCGATGTGAAATTAAGGTTATCTTTGTTATTTCGATACTTAGCCTAACGACTTGTAAACACCTGCGCCCGCACGTGCGCCGAGCCTTATAAAAACGGCTGCACTGTAAGCGATAAGGCATTCACGATTCACAAGCCAATGGCAGCACGTCGTTATGCTGCCCGTTAAATAAACGGAGTGTAAAAGTGCTTGTGAAGTTTTTTTTGAGAACACCCAAAATGAGTCATCATCATCATGGAAACTACAACAGTGGCGTCAGCAATGATGACGTCACACATTTTAAAAACACCACGAACGTTCCTAATTCGTCATCAGAAGTGGGATTGCAAGAAGCTCTTACCCAAGCTGCTTCATTATTAGTTCTTCTGCCTGATCAACTACAACAAACCAAATGAGTCCATTTCATCGACCTCACAAAACTAACAGCTAGCACAGGCTGACAACAACCCATCAGTATTAAAGCTAAGTATAGTAAATAGTAACTCTTTTCAAAACCTATAACCTTCTATAACTAACCATCTATAATTAACCTTCAATAACTCTACGAGAACCTCCGAGTATTCTACGAGAACCTCCGAGTATTCTACGAGAACCTCCGAGTATTCTACGAGAATCTCCGAGAACTCTACGAGAACCTCCGAGAACTCTACGAGAATCTTCTATAACCCTTACATAAAAACTTCGAGAATCTACTAAACTTAACAGCAATAATTTCCTTAAAAGACAAAGCAACGCAGGTTGCTTACAGATGCACTACTCAGAGAAAAATATTTCATTTTTCAGGTCTACAACAAATTACAACAATCTACTGGAAACAACGAGGCTGGTGCAGCCCATTCCGTCGAGCCAACTAAAAGATTGCAAGCACAGCCAAATCACGATCTATAAGTTGAGAACAATCCATTGGAATAAAAGCTAAGTATAGTAAATAGTAACTACTTTCAAAACCTTCTGTAACCTTCTATAACTAACCTTCAATAACTCTACGAGAACCTCCGAGAATTCTACGAGAACCTACGAGAACCTTCGAGAACTCTACGAGAACTTTCGATAACCCTTAAATAAAATCTTCGAGAATCTACTAAACTTAACAGCATTAACATCCTTAAAACACAAAGCAACGCTGGTTGCTTACAGATGCACTACTCAGAAAAAAAAATTCAATTTTTCAGGTCTACAACAATCCGCTGGAAACAACAAGGCTGGTGCAGAGCGCGCACCGCGTGTCAGAATGGCCGTGTCGACGCAACCACATTAGTTCCTCTGAAAAACTAGAATAATTAAGTTAAATAATTTGATGATGTCCAGAAAATAAGTTTATAAACCATCAGTTTATTACTTTGAGTCGATTGCGATGTGAAATTAAGGTTATCATTGTTATTTCGATACTTAGCCTAACGACTTGTAAACACCTGCGCCCGCACGTGCGCCGAGCCTTATAAAAACGGCTTCACTGTAAGCGATAAGGCATTCACGATTCACAAGCCAATGGCAGCACGTCGTTATGCTGCCCGTTAAATAAACGGAGTGTAAAAGTGCCTGTTAAATTTTTTTTTTGAGAACACCCAAAATGAGTCATCATCATCATGGAAACTACAACAGTGGCGTCAGCAATGATGACGTCACACATTTTAAAAACACCACGAACGTTTCTAATTCGTCATATATATAAATTAGGGGTGTGGGTCTCCATACAATAAACAGGAAGTCACTTAAAATTTTCACAAAACATTTACTTGTATATTACCTTCCAAAATCAATAAACAAATAACTATATAAAGTAAATATTAAAGGGTGGCTCCCATACAACAAACATATTTTTTAAGCAATTTTTACTCAATCTTAATAAACAGGTAGAAACTTGAATATATTTTGTAAGTAAATATTTAAAAATATATTAACTATAAAAATAAATACCTAATCTAATACGAAAAATCCCACAAAACGATAATAATCCGTGCAACTAAATGTAGTGCGGTGGTGGTCCGAGCGCGCCGAAATTCCCCATATTTTTCTAATAAATTTCTATAAAAATATTTTAAGCAAAGACATTTAACGTCACAAGTAAATTGATGATAAAAGGGAAAAAGATTCAGTTGTCGAATAGATTTTTTCTTTTTGCAATTTAGGTAAAGCACATTATGCTGCACAGCCTTCTAAGGTGTAACATATATAAAATTTTCTACTATTTTTAAGAATTTTTTTATGATCAGTCATAATATTAGTATGATTATAAAGGATTCAAATATCTCTTTTGTATTACGGACGTATTCTATGTGTACCTCAGTGTACCTATCATAAAAGTCTGCGTACGTCCTTCTATGCATAGATCTATACATAGTATAAAGCAAAGTCGCTTTTCGCGTCTGTCTGTATGTATGTATGCTTATATCTTTAAAACTACGCAACGGATTTTGATGCGGTTTTTTTCAATAGGTAGAGTGATTCAAGAGGAAGGTTTATATGTATAATAACATGCTTCATATATTAGAGAACCACTGACAATTTCAAGATTTCTAATGCAAAGTCGTAAATAAACATATTTTTTTGCGCTTGCATTGCAAACGCTGGCTGAACACTACGAGATAGATCAAAATAATGTTCTAAGTATTGTTTACCCTAAAAATGTCTACAAAAAAGTTCGCAATGGTATATGTTTATCTCTTAGGGATAACTTACAATAACCAATTTTTATCTTTTACTTTTTACGAAAAATAATGGCTTATTTACGAAGCGATTTAAAGCAATACAATATTAATCCTTATCTAATAAAGTATCTTAAATAAATTTTACATTTAATATAGAACAATATAGCCCTTTACAGCATGTAAATTAAACTAATATTTTCGGAGATATTACAGGTTTAAAATATAGGGACATAGCGGTTGCGGCGATACCGGCTGGCCGGCTGGTACTTTGAATTAATGCTTTTTAGTACAAATGATGAAACACGTATTTCAGGATTTTTCAAAATTCACCCCCATTGGGGGTTAAAGGGGGTGGCTAAGTTTGTATGGGAAATTTAATTCTATTGAAATAAATATGTCACGTGACACTGAAATAATGCTCTGCAATACAAATTATGAGATAAATATATAAGCATTTTTTGAAAATCAACCCCTATGATGGTGAAAGGGGGTGGCACAATTTGCGTAGGAAAAATATTTAACAGTAATTTTTACCATAAGTCCACAACAATGAACCACGTACATCAGTTTATCATTCACGAAAAACACACAAAGAAATTACGATACACATAGTAGCAAAATTGGTTAAAAATCCCTACTTCCCTACTAATATTATAAATGCGAAAGTAACTCTGTTTTTCTAGCTGTTACGCTTTCACGCCTAAACCAGTGAACCAATTTTGATGAAATTTGGTACAAAGATAGGATAGACTCTGAGGAACAACATAGGCTACTTTTTGTTGCAAAAAA
>NJDD01000324.1:33745-43839 GCA_002245505.1 Calephelis nemesis
CAAGTGGCAACGTTTCTTTTAGTAGAAAATTGAAACTTCACATTTTTTATTTGTTTTTTTTTTGTTGCCCGGACCGGAAATAGAACCCAAGATCTCAAGAAGTAATTCTTAAGACGGACGGTTAGACCTCAGAGACGATATGTATATTTCTAAAATTTCGAAAAAAAATCTGTTAGAGGTTTCCATAACTAATTTTATTTTATTTCACAGAATTAACTTATTTAATTTCACAGGATTTGCCGAAGTGCAGATAAAACTGTAAACACAATAACGTATTCCTACGATTTATCTGAGGTGAAATTAGAAAAGAGAAAGTGTATGTTCAGTTTTGACGGCAAAATTGCTTAATTGATTTTAATATTTACAAAAAAATAGATGAAACTTTGGATAGCGATATAGGCTACATTTCATCTTAAAATTTTAACGAGCAGTGTTACAGAGCTAAATATCAAATTAGTAGAATACGCGGGCGAAGCCGCGGGTAACAGCTAGTTTAAAATAAAATAGGTACATCCGCCTTCTTGACGCCAGAACGTCGGGTGTACTTCTAGTCAGCATATGTATCTAAGTAAATACTATACGTTGATTTGGCACATCTTGTGTATAAATAAAAATCTTAAAATTAAAAAAAACCTTTGGAGTCTTCGACAAAACCTAAATATTACGTTGCCAAGAACCATTTCGATTACGTCAGCTTTCAAACAATAATCTGCAGCAAAATCGGTCCAAGCATTCTAAAACTTTTGCCATAGTCACATTTTAATAAAACCCCTTATTGTTCGTTGGGGATTGAACCCATGCATCACAATTGTTTGACATACACACACACAACCAACTCAAACTTACAATACCTCTCTTCTATGGTATGCCTTAGAAAAACTGCAAAGATTACGAAACACACAATACCGTAGCTTTGAAACTATGCAATTCATCAGTCATGTCACATTAATTAATCTATTAGGTCATTTGTCATCAAGTCATCATCATCTGAAAAAAAGTGTAGATCTAGTCACGGCAAATCGAATGAATCTAAACTCGATGGGTTTATTTGTAGGCATTCCAGGGTTACGTCTCCTATCTTCGAGCTCCATCATGAAACAAGCTCAGTTGTACCAACATTCGTTAATGCTTTAATTGTATAGGCTCACATAAATTTAAAAGTGATATTGATATCTGAACAAGTTGCACAAATTGAATCTGACCCCAAAAAAAGCAAATTATATGCTTGTGCTATGGGTGTAATATCAGGAATTTTGTTGTATATACGAATGAACATGCAATACACATTATTTTTGTAAATGTTGAGTTTTTGGTTAGGCACATGCAGTTTTTCACTATTTCTAAAATGAGACAAACCTAGCACTTCAGCATTCGTATGAAACAAATGATGACGTTTTTTTGCCAAATACACATACAACTAATATATTTAAATGTTTAACACACAAATGTCTGCCCCCGTCGGTGTAGTTGGGCGTGAACGCTTGCTACTCAACCAACGAGGCGGTCAAAGATGATCATAATGTGTCTGATATCCATTCAAATACTTGCAAATAAGCTAGTGACCTTCAACTTCTGAACTTGAAGGTCGTTAGATAAATGATACAACTGATAGATAAGACCCATCTCAATTTCGTCAGTTCTCAAGTTTGTGCTTTAGATGAACTACAGAGATTGCGACATAGAATACCGTAACTTTTAAACTTTGATTTACTATCCAGTTCTCAATTCAATGATCAGGTCCTTGTCTTTTTTTTTTAAGATACAGGAAGGCAAACAAGCAGACGGATTTCCTGATGGTAAGAAATTCACGCCGCCTAGAGACACCGAAGGTGGTAAAAGGTGCGTAAAGGTGCCAACCTGATGTCGGAATGTTAGGCCTCGAGCAAAAGTAAGTTTACCGGCTACCTTACCCTCCGAACCGGAACACGTCATGACTTTATGGCGGCAGGAATAGGTAAGGCGGTGGTATCAATCCGGGCGAGTTGCTGCGAAACTCTACCACCTAGTCAAATGTCACGGTGTTAGTGACGGTAAGCCTATGCTCGACTTTTACGAGCTGCCTGGCAAGGAAGGCAGATGCTTCATCAAAAAATATTAACAGGTCTACTCAAGGCGAACCGGAGGAGTACAAACTCGATGGGTTTACCAACAGCTGCATTCTAGGGTTACGTCGCTTATCTTAAGCAAGCAGTGTGTACTGGCCAATACTCTTTACATTATTTATTTTAAGACCCTTTGGTAAACATTCAATAATACCAAGCAATGATTTTTAATTTAATATTACACTACGAAGTACATCATCTAAGCGTATGCTTTTGTACTGACATAACTCAAAAGATACAGTGTAGTAAAGTTATACTTAGAGGTCAATGAGTAAAGTACACAACTGAATATCCGTATTCTATTGCTATGGTTACGATAACATTCAAGACAAGAAGAAAAACAATTTTTCTGGTAAAATTTTTAAGTGAACAAGATTCATTCGTACAAGATTCACTGAACATGTCGTCCATTAATATTTTTTGAAAATATTTGTCACCCTTCACACCAACCCTCGCAACTCCTGGGGGCTAGTTATATTATTATTAGAATGTTTGTTATCATATAGGTATTTGTCCAAAAATATTTCTGCTCGATGTTTGTTCAAATATTATTTCGTACTATTTTTGTTTCTTATCACGTTTATAAATTGACAAATGTACATGTTATCGATATTTAATATCATAGTGCTCAATTAGGACCACCAACACATCCAACAGCATTTATTGGAGAAACAGCATCGAATTCACATGTGCTAGTCACCATTACATATTCTTCATGACCAGTCTTTGTCCTACTTCAATCAAACTGAAATAAAATAGAATATTCAATAATCTTACATTTTAATATGCTTCGTTCACCTAACTCCTTCAAAATTTCTACAAGAGAAGGATTTTCTGATAAATAATAATAACGATTCTCTCTTAGCATTTTTACATTTTCTAATTGATGGTTGTGATTTATTTCCAACATTGTTTTAGTCATTTTGATTTCACCAGCCAAAAATTCTGAGTGGATTTTTAAAAACTGACCAACGCTCAAACTTGAGCTCTTTGTAGGAATACTACAGAGCTATATTTTTATCGACTTGAAATAATTGGTAAGCCAGCTAGTTAAAAAAATAACTTTTGACTTTAGTACCTACTTACCTACTCACCTTTTGAAGTACGAACAACTTCAAAATTTTATTTAATATTTTGTATCGCTACATCTGCATCAGGTATAATCAAAAAATTTAATAATAGTTCAGTAACTCATTTTACTTCAAATATTTGTTTTACCGCAGTAATGTTATCAAATCGAACTTGAGAAAACACAAGTACCTGCCTAAATACCAGAATTAGATCAACATAATGAAATCAAGAAGCATGTTCATATCAGAATATTAATAATCTATGAAATAGCATAATAATTTCAATTCAATCATTATCTTTGATCTAATGAAATGAATGTAATATTGTATCATTTATTACGTTGAGGTTGTGTTTACACATAAAGTTAAGCTTTTCAGTAAACGTTTGAGCAAGAATTTCAGATTAACATAATATTTAAAATGAAACTACACAAACATTTAAATCAGCAAATTGCGAAGTTGTATTTACTGTAAATTCATGTCAAACCATGCGTATGTTTACAGTTTCTTTCTCTTGAACTAGGGAAGTTAAAGAATATCATATGAAAAATATTATTTACGTCTCGCAATAATTCAATAATTCCAAACGAAGCTCGTCACTTTTGGTAGTGCAGCAGCAAGCAAAAGCAGGCAGGTTAAAGGCCTGCCGGAGAATTTGTTTTGACGTTTCGTTTTCTGACTAGCTAGGGTTGTAAACAGTAGTACCAAACAAACAGGAAATGCTATTAAACTTTTTAATAGTATTTGTCATAAATTAAGAAGCTTGTAATAAATATCAATATTAAAATATGAATGAATATATCATTTTTATGAATATTAATAAGTTTAAATATCTTAGGAACAACATAAAATATCGTAAGGTACAGAAGTCAATATCATGTATGTACCCCATGGACGTAATATTAATAAACATACACTCGTTTCTGACAACTACACTCGGCTGTCGCGATAGGGTTGTCACCTTCGTCTTATGTTGATATGTAAACTTATATTAGTACATAAACAACAAGATGTTATTTAACCTGTAACTGGCCAGTAGCCACTTCAATCATAAATTTGCCCTCTTCGAAGAAAAAAAAATATAATATACGGGTTTTTTTGTTTTTGTTCATTTTGCTTCACTCAGTTTCCAAAATGAAAAACTTAAAATATTGCATAGTAATGAGTATGAATGAAGAAACGTCTCTAATGGTTAATGATGGGTACGCCTGTCGTGTAGCACAAGAAAATACTGTTGTTTTGGTTTAAACGTTTTCGTTCAGTAAATTTCATCCTGCAGAACAAGCCAAGTTGACAATGAAGAGTTTAATGCTTTTGTGGATGCAGATCCTTCGCAAACCACGTCCGTCCCGTCCACTGTGATAAAACTGTTTCAATCCGCTTGAACTAAATTGATAAGATTAAAAATCTTGAAAGCTGGGTTCCTTAGGAAATAAGTGAAGCAATCTATATACTTAGGTTATTAACAACAACGTCGAATTGTGTTTCTGTACTAATCCGTCGTATGATTATGTCGTCCACGTATCTGTAATAGTATAATATGTGATATTTACCTACAATATGCTCTCTTTCGAAATAAAAAACTCGGCCATCAAAGGATGGGTTCTACCATGGCTAGACCCTCCTTTTGAATGAATGACAATTGTACCTTACATAATTTTAATTCATACAAATCCTGGTCATGCCTACAATTTCATTTATTTCTCCAGGATGTTGACGCTGCCACATAAATATTTCTTTCATTAAACTAATATAGTCTTCTAAAGGGACATTAGATAATTAAATTCCTACATCATTAGAAACTAACCTACATCGATCCGGTAAAACTAAGTCTTTGATCCTGTCAAACACATGTCGAACAGAATCAAATCTATTAAAGATTTTTCACCACAACAGTTAAACTGCTAACGCGGAATTAAAAAAATGAAGCATTTTATTTTTGAAAAAAAAAGGAATGGTCCCTAACAAATTTTAATGTCAAAAATTCAGCAACGATAAACATGAGAGGTCTCCAGAATGGAACTGGATTATTTTTTTTTAATTTGCTTGTTCAGTACAAATTAATGTCCAACTATTTGTAATTTTGTTATAAGAAACAAAATTAAAAATGTGTTAACTTACATTTCTTGTTTATTTATTTGTACATAATTATGTAATTAATTAATAAGTTTATCGTATAAAAAATATTTTTTATATTTAAATGCATGTCCACACGTTTATTGTATAGAGCTTCACATATTATACTAATTAAGCTAAGTTTGGTATTAAATTTGCAATTTTCCGTCAACTAATGTCTGCATATTAAAGATAGCACACAATTTTAAGTTGGCCCAGGCGTGGAATCCATTTGTTGGTCGGGGTCAGGCTAAATATACAAACAGTGCTGTAAAGTATAGGGATAACATTCCTGGACCAGTCACATAAATTGAATCTAACCTTAAAGTAAGCAAATTATATGCTTGTGTTATGGGTGTTAGTCAACGATACTAATACATAGAAATAATACTACACAAATGCCTGCCCGCGTCGTGAATCGAACCCGAGCCTCGCGGTTGGTCGATGTAGTTAGGCATGTACGCTAGCCACATAGTTATTGTTGTGTGTCGCGATATATAGTGACAAAGACGTTACAAAAATAATAATTAGATGGAGTGTTGACAGCCCCATCTGTCAGTAGATTCTTCTGTCACAAGTGACAGCTCCCTGCAGCAGTCCCGTCGTGGCCACAGCCTATGCAATAGACCGAAATATCGATATATAAAATAAAATGAATCGTGAGTATCCTGTATAAATAACTAAAAATGTTAATAATAGACGATTTAAGTTTAAAATCATATGCGCAAATTAAAAACACGCATATGATTTTAAATTTACACATACTTACTTAGCACGTACTTTTGGACTCTACACCACAGTTATAGAAAACGATTGAAAAGAAAGGGGCTTACATTTGAATGCGATAAAAACCAAATCAATGGTGTTTCAAAGAAACATAGTCATGACGGATGTAAGAGTCATTGATATAGTACTGGAGCAAGTAAATGATATTTTATATCTTGTTTGTACTTTTAAGGGGTGGATGGATCTGAGAAACAGTAGGATTAAAGGAATGTGTTAGTGTTAAGACGGAAAATGGCATGCTCCGCTGGTTTGGTCATGTGGAAAGAATGACAGGTGAAAGATTGACAAAGCAAATATAGTAATGCGAATGTGGATGGATGTAAGTACCTGGGGAGACCAAGGTTGCCATTCTACAATTAGAACGTTTGGAAATTATCCGAGGGGGGTGTCAAAAGTCTCTGAAACCGGCGTGTTTGTATGTATTCAATGTGAAAGAAGCCTGACAGGTTTGTCAGGATCGTAATGTTTGAAACTTAACTTAGCGTGAAGAAAATGTGTTCATGTGCATAATAATATTATGGTCGCAATATATCAATAGGACCACGCGGAAGATTTTTGTATAGTGGGGTAGAAACGTCCTAGTAGGTAAACACACGCACTTTAACTCACAGAACGCTGTCGAATTCTCCTGATAATACTTCGGTTCCTAAATAAAACGTACTTTGAGTTTTTGTTTGTGGCTTCTATGTTGTTGGTGGTGCTAAAATGTTATAGTAGTGTGTGTTTTGTGTTTAGCTGGATATAATTAGGGTCTTCGGGTAAAATACATACATTTACAGATACATTTTTTTTGCGGGAAATCGTTTTTTTTTTCAATTTATTTGGATTTATATTTTTTCTTTTAATAACAATTACAGTCAAAGATAATAACATTCTTTTAACAATAATTTACACAAAAAAATAATCCACAAAATTGGTACGCCCATTTACAATCAATGTGATTTGTGAATGTTAATAGAGATTTATCATTCATCACAATCAGAACAGCTTAGTTTTTTAATAAAATTTATCAGCATTGCGGTTTTCCAGCTACCTTTATTGAATTAAGATCGCAAACTTTAAATTAGCCGAACGTGTGAAAACTCAACATTGGCTGTTCTCCAATCTTTCCGTCGGGTACAAACTACCGCCCGTGGTTACATACTGCTTTTAATACCAGAAGCTAAGATTAACTTTATATTAAACTTTAAGTAATATCCTCGCTAAGAAACTATTACATGAGAGCAGAGTAGCCGAGAGCTTAATTTTCTAATACAAAAACCTCTTTCTCCTAACACTCATGTGCAGGAGCGAGTAGTGACACATGGGGTTGCCTTGTCACATTTTCGTATTTCTTCTTCACTTTGATTTAATTGACATTTCAGAAAAAGAATTAACAACAAAACGTGTCACGATATCCACTGGTACTTACTAGTCATACCTATAGATACCATGGTATGTATTTAGACATTCAACAAAACTGTAGAAAAGTGTATTCTGTATATTAAAAATATTTCAAAAATTTATCAACTCAACAAATGAGCATGAAAATACATTTGGATTTTTTGTCTATTTCCGGTCTGTCTATCTGTATGTTTATCTGTCTGTGAGTCAAATCAACTGAACATAACGTGACAAAGTTTGACAAGTGGGTATACTTTGTCCCAAAAAATGTATTCCAAATTGTTTATTTTCTTCGCTGAGGGAGATTCCATGGGACAAAAAAAAAATAAAGTAAAAACTTGGCTACGACTCATAAACGCGCAGTCCAGTTTTATTTGCTTTTTTTAGATAGGATGTTCTTTAAAGGTTAGGTTTAGAAATAATACAGCCGTGAAAATTTCAGCATTAAAATTTTTATACTTAGAAACACAGAATGCCAAGAAGGACCTTCTACTTTATTATAAATCCAGATTATTTAATTAATCTACAATAAAAAATCAATTTCTGTTCGTAAGTCTCGTTGAAATTCGAAAACGGCTGAACCGATTTGACTGATTTTGGTTTCGAATTATCAGTTCCAGTCCAGAGAAGGTTTAAAAGGTTATAAAAAGGGAAAAACTGTGGGAAAACTAAGAAAAGCAACGTTTTAATTTTTCCCATACAAACTGAACGGGTGGAACGAAGTTCACCGGGATAGGTAGTATCTTGTTTAAAGGAAAGTCATTTAATTTACAATATTTATAGCTCAAGAACGGAAGAAGATTTGGCCGAAAAAAATATAAGGGTAAAGCTTACAACTAAGAGGCAGACAGTTCGATTGCGAAAAAACTAGGAAAAACAACGTTTTGATTTTGGTCATACAAATTGAACGGGTGAAACGAAGTTTACCGGAATAACTAGTATCTTATAAATATAAAAATTTTAAATATAAAATTATCTTTATTTCACGTTAAACTACAAGAGGCACGCGTCACAGCGTAAATTGATGCTGAAAACTTCAGATTTGAGGACCAAGATCAAACATAGGCTACTTTTACTTTATTAAAAAATAATCCTATCTATTTCATTAATAGTACAAAAAGTTCAAAAGTGTTCAAGACAATGAAAGATTTGACCCGATCCGGTAGGCTACAACGTCTGCAACTGAAGTTAACATGGCAAAATTGAAGGAAATAGTGACTGAAAATCCTCTGTCAACTTTGAGAGATATAGCCGCCGAACGTTTTATATCTCACGAGTTGGTCCGTTTCATTTCAACTAACGATTTGAGTATTAAACATGTAGCCGCACGGTCCCTAAATACCTGAAATATCTGAATTTTCTTAAAAAATTAAAATGTATTTGAGAGTTGTCGAGGGCAGCTTAGATATATATATATATATATATCTAAGCTGCCTATACAGACATATCCCTTAAATACGAACTTGGTATTGCTAGGACATTATTTTCTTTAAATAATGATCTACAGCTGTCCAGAGGCTCCGCATTACATGTTGCTCTTACATATCCTACACGTGTCCACCGAATCACCCCATATTACGATATCATACGAGAGAACAGATGCCACGTAACCATTATATCCCACCAAAAACTATAGCAAATGCTGTTATTTCAAAATAAGAGATCTAATTGTAGGTTAAATTTGACTTGTCCGGTTTTTTTCAGTTTTTATAATATACTGACCCAGCAAAGTTCATATTGCTTGACATTAATGCTTCGACATTAGCGCAGTCTGTCGGATCCGATGTAAAACATTTCAAAATCAACAACGACTTATTATTAAAAAATTAATTAAAAAAACATTTTCCAGAAGACCAAATTGTGAATCTAAACCGTTCTCGAATTCCCTTGAACACGCACAAAAACTTTCATCAACATCGGTCCAGCCGTCTAGAAGGAGTTCAGTGACATACACACGCACAAAAGAATTATATATAATACTAGCTGACCCAGCAAACTTTGTATCGCTTGACATTAATGCTTCGACAGTAGCGCAGTCTGTTGGATCCGATGTAAAACATTCAAAAATCAACAACGACTTATTATTAAAAAAATAATTAAAAAAACATTTTCCAGGAGACCAAATTGTGAATCTAAACCATTCTCGAATTCCCTTGAACACGCACAAAAACTTTTATCAACATCGGTCCAGCCGCCTAGAAGGAGTTCAGTGACATACACACTCACAGAAGAATTATATATAATAAGATATATAGTATGTTGAATATTGTTATGAAACAACTGTTGTACTGAAAACTGGCCAAGTTAAATCTAACCTACTATTAGATCTCTTATTTTGAAATAACAGCATTTGTTATAGGTTTCGAATAAAGCAAAGAAATAGAGTTTCATACTTAATCATAATGTTATTTTGTTCCTATAAATAAGTATTTGGATTTTGCATAGAACTTGGCACCCATTAAGATTTCCATTCTTTTTGCGCCGGAGTTTACAGCCAAGCATAATTTTTGTATCGAACTTGGCTCTCCTTTTTTACATTTATGTTTTTGGTGGGATATTATTACTTTTTGTAAAGAAAACTAGGCAGCTATTTAAGATATTTTCTTTTTCTTGCGTTTTTTTTTGTATGGGGACCCCC
>NJDD01000326.1:0-18565 GCA_002245505.1 Calephelis nemesis
ATACTCGTAGTCTTAATTTCATTATACCCATAAAAATGTCCATTTTAACACGGCTTATTAAACATAAGTGTGTGTTCTTGGCTACATTACTCATAGGGTTTTAGGGGGGCTCATAGAACATTTTTGATTTTAAATAATGATATTGATGATATTAATGATGATGATACTCTCCAAGACCGATTCCTACAGTATCAGTAATTGAAATCGAGTATGTCATTTTAGATACTCTCGAACACATCATCATCAGCCGGAAGACGTCCACTGCTGGACATAAGCCTCCCCCAAAGAGCGCCACAAGTAACGATCACCAGCCGCTTGTAACCAGCGACTCCCCGCGACTTTGACCAGATCATCAGTCCACCGAGTGGGAGGTCGTCCAACACTACGTCTTTCAGTGCGGGGCCGCAACCCGAGAACCTTTCTTCCCCAGCGGTTGTCGGTTCTGCGAGCAATGTGGCCTGACCATTGCCACTTCAGCTTTCTGACTCTCTGAACTATGTCGTTTACTCTCGTTCTCTTGCGGATCACCGAATTTCAGATCATATCTCGCAGAGAAACATCGAGCATAGCTCTCTCCATGGCACGCTGAGCGACTCTGAGCTTATTTAAGAGGCTCACACTTAACGGCCAAGTCTCAGTTCCATATGTCATCACCTTTAAGACACAATACTGCCGAATTGTTTGATGTTATCACATTTGTTGAATTTTTTTGTAACTAAATGTTTATAAATTTACTGTAAGTACTGTTTTAAAAACAAATGACATTACATATACCCATTTCAATTTTGTTTGATATAGAGATTCAAGAGTAACCCTACTGGTATGAGCAAAGACATACTTATTTAAAATAGTAGGTATATCTTTGTTTCTATTTTTAAATAAAAGTCGATAGCACGAGTTTGTAATATTCACGCATCAAAGTACTGCCAGTATTAAAGCATCGGCTAACAAAAAAGGAACACTGTTATTAACCGCTCGCAGTTTTATTTTTAGTTCTTGCCGAAAAATATCGGATTTTCAGTTAAACAATTTAAATATTTTAGTTTCAAAGTGTGATCGTAATTGCATTTGTGCAAATAAATATAGTTTATTAAATAATAGTTTAAAAATTAAAAACTTTGGCTAAAACGTAAAATAATTGTGAAAATTAGATAACGTTATTTAAAAGTCCAAATTAAAAAAAAATAATAAGTAAAAAACAATTATCATAAAAGCGCGTGGGTTGTCTGTCAGGATATCATGTAATTAGTTGAGTAATTCCAATATCTGGTAACAAAGTATTTATTTACGAGGCTGGTAGTAGAATGCCGTGCTGTAATTCGTCCGAATAGGGATCCAACGCCTAACTTATTCCTGCCATCATAATGAAGTCATTTTCCGATACGGAGGGTAGGGAAGCCGGTAGACTTGTACAATTGGCCTAACACAAGGCTACAAGATAGCGACTTACCTACAACATCTAAGGTATATATAGGCCATGGTAATCTCTTACCACCAAGAGAGCTCGGCTTGCTTGTTCACTATCTTATCACATAAAAAAACAGTTCAAACCTAGCAACCCGCACTTCTATATATATAAAAGAAAGTGGTGTTAGTTACACTATTTATAACTCAAGAACGGCTACACCGATAAGGCTCAAAATTGGTAGGGAGGTAACTTAAAACCGGGAGAAGGACATAGGATACTTTTTATCCTGTTCAATTGTGAGGAAACTGGGAAAAACAACATTTTAATTTTTCCCATACAAACTAAACGGGCGGAACGAAGTTCGCGGGGAACAGCTAGTTTCAAATAAAAATCACATATAACCAGTTCGAATAAACTTTGCATTTACCGCAAGCGCTCAATAGCGATAGCATATTTGTCACCGTTATCAAACTGACCTTTCATCCACATAAAAAATGATCATCATCATCATCATCATCAACCTGAGGATGTCCACTGCTGGACATAGGCCTCCGTCAAAGAGCGCCACGAGTCACGGTCACCAGCCACTTGTATCCAGCGACTCTTCGCGACTTTGACTAGATCACCATTCCCAGCTTTCCTCCCCAGCGGTTGTCGGTGCTGCTAGTAATTTACTTCAGCTTGTACAGTGTGGGTCTGGCCAATAGACAAATTTCTAGCGAACACCTTGAAGACCTTATTACACTCGATAGCCTCTTTAATACAAGACGTATTAAAGGTACACAGGTATATTCGCAACGCCTTGTACTTGTCTGTTTGGTTCTCTGTACTTTTAATGTCAAAAAATGAAAAATTAATGAAAAATGACAAATCACGTTACATCGCGATGTGCACAGTAAAAAGGGGCGATGCAGTTAGTTTAAAACAGTTTAAAAAAACAATTCCTTAATAACAGTTTCATTGAACACAAACTTCAATTTTAATTACATTTCACCTCGATAAGTCACTAGTATCACACTCTAATAAACACAGTGATGTAAACTGTGTTATAGTAAACACACTCTTGTAAACACTTTGGTGTCATAAATAACCCAAAAACGAATCGGGAGTTATTACCGGACACAGTTTGAGTTAGCGTCAGTTATGACTACGTAAATAAATATGCTGAATTTTATTTATTATTAGCTAACGCTGCGAACTTTGTATGACTTGACATTAATATCTAACAGAAGTTCGCAGATTGTTCTTCCCAGTTTTCTCTTAAATTTTTCCCGTTTTTGCTCTTAATCAAAGTCTTCTCTGTGGTCTAGCGGTTTATATGTTAGACTTGACTGTATGAAATCCCGGGTTCGAATCTCGGGTCGGGATTTGAACCCGATTTGTCAGTCGGGAAAGAAAATTTGGTTTTTCCAATTCTCTAATAAAAAAAAGTTGCTTAGGATTGGATATGTGCCCGGTTGGTGATAGGCTTGCCACCTATCACAAAGTGGGACTTAGTGTCTTCGGCTAATCCTGGGTACTCTAGTTGTGCCTCTGCCTACCTCTTGAGGCATATGGGCGTGAAGATACTTTTTTCTTCTGAAAATACTTGTATAACAAGAACGGATTTATAAAACACAAAAGTAAAAACGTTTTTTTAGTTTTGTTTTGTTTTCTTCGTGATGGTACAGGTCCGCTGAGTAGACTATCTACCTTTTTGCCAGGCCTCTGGTTAGAGGCGAGCATGTATTAAATGGAAAATTTCCCAAGTGAACCCTGGTAGTAGAATACTGTGCAACAGGGATTGGTAGTAGGGAAATGGAAGTATAACCCAAATAGGGATCCGGAACCTATTCCTGCCGCCTTATAGCACTGTCATGGTCTAGTTCGGAGGGTAACAGGCCTATAACATTATATGAATAAGTGATATGAAAACGTATTTTTGATATACGTGTAGAATCTGACTTCCTGGCAGCCAGCTCGTTATAGACGACCACAGATTAAATGGTAATTATCAACAACACCACTGGTGGTAGAGTGCAGTGCAGCTTGCCCAGGTAGGAATACCCTGTCTAAAATATCCCTCTAAATAGAAGATCGCCACTCCTCTCCTCCATCCAGTGAGGTAGTGTGCTCACTGGACCACACACTCCAACAGTGGTTGAAGTTGACTGCAGGAGGTCCCGAACTCTGCTTCCAGGTTGGAAAACTCAGAAAGAATGTTTTCAATTTCCTAACAAAATTGCCTCTTTGTGCTAGCGGTTCGGTGTTGGACTTGACTTTATTAGGTCTCGGGTTAGATCCCCAGATCGAGCAAACAAGGCAAGCAAGGCAAAACAAAACGTGTTTTTTTTACAATTTTGTAATAAAAAGTAACGTTGCACGGGATTGTAGGACTTTGTCTTCGGTTACTCGTGGGTGATCTGGTTGCACCTCTGCCACCTCAGGAATACGGGCATGACGATATTTTTTTATATGCTTCTAATGAAACAGCAATTTCCGAAACAGGATAACTGTCCGGTTGGCGACAGTTTGGCCGCCTATTACACGAGAGACGGATTAAGTTTCGGCTAATCGTAGTTGCTCCTTACTTGCACCGCTGCCGACTGTTTTCCGGGATGTGAGTGTGTTGATATTATTTTAAATAAAAAAGTAAAAGTCTTCGCACCCAATCCCCTAAGGGACAGGCACAGATAGTTTTTTTATGATATTGGAAGGCAAACAAGCAGACGGATTTGTTGATGTTAAGAAATTCACGCCGCCTAGAGACACCAATGGTGGTAATGGTGCGTTGCCAACCTGAGGCCGGGATGTTAGGCCTCTAGCAAAAGTAAGTTTACCGGCTACCTTACCCTCCGAACCGGAACACGTCACGACGTTATGGCATTATGGGTACAACTAGGAAACCCACAAATAGCCGAAGACACTCGACTTTTTTAAATAGAAGATTAAAAAGAGTACAAATGCTTCTGCCAGTCTGGGTAGTAGTAGGTAATAAATTTTATTGTCCGTAGTCTTGGAAAATCTCAACACCTATTTCTCATCATTATTACGAACGGACGTAATTAGAGTGGGCGTTAGTAGTTCTAAGGAAATAAATAAACGGATTTTGTTTATTTTTATAATGTAATTAAAACGAGTGATACTTTATGGTTACTGTGTTTATGATACGTTTATATAAATACCAAAAGTTGATAGAACTGTTACATATTTCAAAAAACTTCCATATTATTAGAATGTATACTTGTTATCGTCGGCACTTGGTGGAATCCCATTGTATACACACTTTTTTAAGGTATACACTTGTACTTTTCCACTATATACTTTATTTAGAACTTTCTGCCTTATTCATAGACACGGACTAGTGTAGGAGTAAAATTACGTTGATATTATAGTCTGTGTCACATTGTAATTAAGACTAAAATATCAGGTTGAAACTAGCTGTACTTTACTCCACGTTTATTAATAAGACGGCTTAGGTTATGCTTTAGCCAACCGGTTTCATATTTCACAGCATTATCAGAGCTTTTTAGCTAAAGATAAATAGTCTGGTATATTTTAACTTTCAATATTTGGTTGTAAGTTACTGACGGTAAAGTGAAATCGATTGGTTATAGCATAACATAAAGTGCTAAATAGTTTAAATTAAACTATTGCACAAAAGTGACTGTGACAGACGGACGGACAAACAGACATGACGAATATACGGAACCTGTTCCGTTTATGGGCTTTGGCCACAGAACCCTAAGTAGAGTCAAATAAGATAAACCACCATGCTATGTTATGAAATACAAGATATCACAAATGTACAACCCATTACCCATTTTATCATAAAGGCAGTAAAAGATGAAGGGTAAACATAGAGATTGGGGAAACTGTAATAAAGCAAGCTCAATTTCTTATTTATCGTGGTAAAATAATACTTTTCCGCTCTGTATACCATAACCGATATTGTCTTTGGTGATTTACAAATGAATATTTGTTTTATATTTGTATATGTAATTGTATATTCTGTGTTTACCCCTTTTTGCAAAGTATGTGTATATCTTTATATAGTAAACAATATCTTACAAAATGTAAGTCCCGCCTGGTGTTTGTTTTTTTGTAAAAATAAGTAAGTATGTTCACGCCCATATCCCCAAACGTAGGCAGAGGCATAAATAAGGCACCCACGACTAGCCGAAGTTAATAGGTCCCAAAATATGATAGGTGGCTGGAAAAGCCTATCACCAAAGGGGAACATATCCAATCCCGGGCAACGTCTTTGTTATTAGAAAATTGAAAATACACATTTCCTACTATTTTTTGTAGCCCGACCCGGGGATCGAACCCAGGACCTCAAGAAGTCAAGTCCGACGCCTGACCGCTAGAACACAGAGGTGGTTTTATTATATGTATATATTTTCACGTATTAAAGTAAAAAAGCAAGTAAAAAAGTGCAAGCTTATCTCTAGTAAGAGAAAATCTTGTTAGGCTATCTGTTATAGGAAAATCACAAAAAACATAAACAAATAATAATAAACAATAGGTACTTCTCATTAGGTAGAACAATTTCCACGTATATCATATAAACACACACAAAAGAGTTTATATAATTATTGAGTACTTGTATCGAAATTATAATGTAAAAGCATCTGCGGTCTAGCGGTCCAGACTGGACTTTACTTTGTGAGGCCCCCTTTAGATTCCCGGGTCGGGCAGTAGAAAGAAAATGTGTTTTTACAATTTTCTGATAAAAACTACGTGTCCAGGTTGGAGAGAGGCTTGCCACCTATTTTACTGTTTCGCTTCGGTTAGTCATGGCTAGCTTGGTTGTGCCTCTGCCTACCGGCTTGGCGATTAGGACATAAATATATTGGTTTAAATATATAAAGCAATGAAAGTTAAAAACGTTAACTTTTATTCTTTCTAATTAAACAATTTCTAAAATTTGTATTTAAAAAAAATGTATACTCTACATACAACCAATGTTATGAAAACAGTGTTTACTGTTTCTAATAAAATAAAATTCATAAAGTTAGTAGCCGGAGTCCAGCTAAAATAAAAATCATATCTACACCCTGACTTTTTAATCACCATCCAAATTTTAATATGTTGATCTTAAGTGAAAATAATTAAATACGTGTTTTTTCTTTTAGTATCCTTCAATACTAAAATATTAAGATATCACACATCACAAAGTCGTCTATAAAATATTGATGTTTATGGGCAGCGCGCGCTCCGTACCTACGCGCTGAGTGCTCTGACATGCTAGATAGCTACCTGCTAGATATCTATTTTTTTTTCATAAATGGACTAATTTATAGATACATTATGCAAAGAAAAAATTTGGATGGTGATAAAAAAATTTTGTTGTAGAACCGAACAACCTTGAAATAAATACAAACGAGATTAGAATCAATTTTGTCAATAATTGAAAAGGAACGTATAAAAAATATTAATTTTGCTATCTCCAGATCAAGTTCTGAGAAAGTTGTCCCTCATTCAACAAGATAACCCCAAAGTTACGTTAAGCAAATAAAACACGGGGAGTTTGTTTCGCCGTTTCTTCTCCCGACTGGCTAGGTTTGGAAACGGTGGTAGTGTACGGTAGATAGGACTAAAAATTAATCTACCTTTAAATTTAATTATAATAAATTATGCAAATTATGTTTATAAATAAATAAAATGTTTATTAAAAATGTAAATAAGTGCTGCGATTTAAATGTACATTTTATATATTACATATGTAACTTCTTAAATTTAATTCAATATTTGCACACCACAATGTGGTAGAATATGTTGTATTCTTAAATATCTTATTAACAACTTTTTAACACACATATTCCGCAAATAAATAATTTTCATTTCATTTCATTTCACATTTATTTTGGTATATCACAGAATATTTACTTTGCCCTAAAGAGTCAATATAAAGTAACTTTATAAGATCAATCCAAACCTCAGAGGATAAATTTCGATATTTGTGATTTGAAAGGTCAAACTGTCAAATTCAATATAGTATTTATTATCTGTCACAAGAAGTGTTTATTTTACAGTTCCGTTCACTCATTCGTTTTTCAGGTTGATTTCGGAATTTATTTAACAGTTTCGTTTACTCATCCGTTTTTCGGATTGATTTCGGCTGGAATTAAAATATCTAATAAAATAAGAAATTATACGAAAATATTATTGTTAATCCCTAGTAGCACCTAAAAATATCTCGTCGACGGATCACGTATTAATAGCCTTTTTCAACACTAACAAGTGGGCACTTATGTTTTAGAAATCGCTTTCCAATGAAAAATCAAATAGATCTGGCATCTTACATAATTATACTCTCTCCACCACGATATTGCCATCTTGTTCATATTTTGTTTGTAGGTGTTCGATAGACTTTGAAGTTCGAAAAAAGGAGGATGTTATAATGTCCAACTCCTATATTTTTATGTATGTTAATCAATTTCTACGTCGTTTCTAAACTGATTTTGATTTTTTTATTTGAAAAAGCGAACTTTCGAAGTAGTCACATTACCACCAAGTCTGAATCCGACGATTGCATCGTCGGATTCAGGGGAATTCAGGTAAATACCTTGGTAATTCAGGTATATTTTTGAAGAGTGTTAGATAGTGAATGCTAATGGTGGTAATTTTGTTACCACCATTAGCATTCACTCTACTATTAGCGCACTTATTAAACTGATGTTAAGTTATCGCTTCATTTTTTCTACAAAAGTAGTAGAAAGAGACAAAACAGCTAGTTGTGTAGGTATATCCCGATATTTATACAGACGTTTCATCTGTGCTCACCTGTAACGTCCAAATGTATTTTTACACCATTCAGGAATCCACTGAAATTCAAATTATATTTGAACTACATCGGCCCAGCCGTTTAGAATGAGTTGGGTAGCAAACATGCGTATGAAAAAAAGGAATGTAGCACAGATGATGTTTTTTTCATAAAAATTAAAAAAAAGTAAAAAGTTGGTTCGCTAATTTTGTGAAATTAAAATAAATGAAACAATGTACAGAATAAACGTTCTGTAATAAATATCGTAGCGGTACACAGAATCGTAGCACGATGATACTACGAAGTGTGTGACTCTTCTCAGGAAGTACTGTGTGCAAGTATACTCGTAATATTTCAGAGGAAATGTACGATGCATGAAGCTATGTTACTACTGGAGGTTACACCCCTAACAAAGACTTGACGTCTTAAAAATACTACTGACTCACTTTAATGAACTAACCTATTATTTCGTTTTGCCTTCGTTAATAGATATCAGAAGTCTCTTAGAAAGTCTTTAGGATAAAGAGCAGTATTTGGAAATGCGATCAAGTCCTTTTTAGTAGTGTAACCTCCAATAATATAGCTTTATGGTGTGAAGTCAGGTATTCTATACAATGCTCAGGAAGTCTAGACATTATCCGAAACATATTTAGTTATAGGAATATTGTCTGATTCCCCAACGGTATTAATAAATCTGTTATTACAGAAAATCGGCCTTTTACGTCAGAATATAGTAAAAAGTGACAACGAGATAACTAAAATATTAATTGGTTTAGATGGTCAATTTTGTAGAATAATACAAAACCAACATATTCCAGTCAGAATATAGACTTTAGGTGAAACATAATGTCTTGAAACATTTAATAATTGTATAAAAAAACCAAAAGCGAGGAAAAATTGCTTTGAAATATGTCTGTTAATTAAATAAATAAATAAATATCCCAGGACAACTCACACAAATTGAATCTGACCCCAAAGTAAGCAAATTATATTATGCTTGTGTTATGGGTGTCAGTCAACGATACTAATGCATAGAAATACTTAAATAGATACCAGAATAAATTTAATAAACACCCAGACCCGGAAATGCAGACATCTAAATGTTCATCACACAAATGCCGGCCCCCGTCGGGAATCGAACCCAAGCCTCGCGGTTGTTCGATGTAGTTAGGCGAGTACGCTAGCCACTCGTCCAACGAGGCGGTCAAATTAATTTTATAATTGTAAGGTCGAGGTCCATGGTCAAAATTCGCGTCAAAAACTGACTAACATTTCATTGTTATGCTATTCAAGCACACACACAATTTTAAATAAAAATCCCTGGGGTTCAATCATCAAACCTAGACGATGTACCAAAGGGATCACCTCGGAAGTAAGCTGTTTCAATTGAAAAATAGTTTTCAAAAGCCGCCTAAAAATAATTCAAAATCAAATGAGTGAGAATACCGAACGTAAAAACTAGTGAATAGATCAACTCATTCTACCTTCGTAACTAATATTGATTGCGAAAGTTTGAAAGGATGAACAGATGTTTGTTACTCTTTCATACAAAACTACGGAACTGATCTAGATGAAACTTCCCATTTGCGTTAAAATAATAGATAGATTGCATATCATCAAGATTTTGTACACACACGCACACACACACACACACACACACACACACACACACACACACACATACACACAAACAAATAAATAATAATTTGATCATATATTTTATTATCAAAATGACTTTATAATCAAGCGCAGAAAAACTGCAAAACCGACTCCAACTATTTCATTAGGTACTAAATTACTATTTTACCGTTAGTTTTTAAAAGATACCAAATGGATCCGAAATGGTCCGACGTAAATTTTATCAACATTCTACTAGTAAGATTGCGCATCATTAGTGATGACGTCAACAAAAGTTAGATATTAAGTATATCTCAAAAACCGCTATTCTTACTATCCCGTTAACGGCAACGATAAAATTACTGTTGAAACACCTCAAAATCTTGGCCTATTTTCTTAAAACAAAACCATCAAAATCGGTTGAATATTAGCAGAGTAATTGCGTAACAAACATACAAAAATAATAGGATCTGTTACAAATCTTCGCCTAATGAAACAAATAGAGAACAAGACTTATAATTTACTTGCTTTCACACTTCCAAGGAGAAGATATCCTAAAAGGGATATCCTTGGAAGCCATATTTCAATGTCATTTATTGTTATTGAAGGCAATAAAACTATGTATCCCTTGGCTGTGTATCCAAACCCATGCCTAATCGTTACAATTCCCAAACTGGCCGTAGCAATTTAGTTTATTAACTCCAGTAACTTTATTGGTGCTCTATATAGGCACCAGAGATTAGTAAATGTAATATATTGGTTTTGATAGGTACATAGGGATTCTTACTTGAGAAGTTGTGGAAGAATAATAATTAATACAAAGCTGTATTAGCAATGAGAAAATTTGTTACATGTTTTTATTTACAGGGATGTGATAACAGTCAGCGTGGTAACAGTCAGTTTAATTAGTCAAGCCTCGTTGGCTGAGGTGTTAGCGTATATGCCTAATTCCACTCGCAGTTGGCGAGGTTCGGGTTCCAATCTTGATAGGCATTTGTGTGATCAGTGACGTGTGTATTTCTCTAGGTCTAGGGGTTTGTTATATTTATAAATCTATGTATTTAAGTAAAAGAAAGTATCTTTAGCCCATATTCCCGAAAAGGTAGGCAGAGGCACAAACCCTACCCACGACTAGCCGAAGACACCCACAATGTGATAGGTGGCAAGCCTATCGACAACCGCGCACATATCCAATCCCGAGCAACGTTTTAGTTTCATTAGAAAATTAGAAAAACCCAATTTTCTTATTGTTGTCCGACCCGGGATTCGAACCCGGACCTCATGCAATCAAGTCCAACAACTGAACCGCTAGACCACAGAGGTGTTTTTTTATGATAATGGAAGGCAAACAAGCTGACGGATTTCCTGATGGTAAGAAATTCACGCCGCCTAAAGACACCAAATGTGGTAATGGTGCGTTGCCAACCTGAGACCAGGATGTTCGGTCTCGAGCAAAAGTAAGTTTACCGGCTAACCGAACCGGAACACGTCGTGACGTTATGGCGGCAGGAATAGGTAAGGCGGTGGTACCAATCCGGGCAAGTCGCTGCGAAACTCTACCACCTAGTCAAATGTCACGATGTTAGTGACGATAAGCCCATGCTCGCCTTTTACGAGCTACCTGGCAGGAAGGCAGATGGTCTATTCTGCAAAGGAGCCCGGACCAACACGGGGGAAAATTTGATTTAAGTATTTGTCAAATTGCGAAACACACGGCATGACATAATGATGTTACAGGTGCGTCGCTATTCTGAGGCCTGGGTGTCAGGCCCACTGAACAAATCTACCCACCCTCCTGACCAGAACAAGACGGTGTCATTATTGTGGCAGGAATAGGTAAGACGGTGGAACCCTACCTGGGCAAATTGTTGCACAGCACTCTACCACCAGTGGATTAGTTGGTAATGACCAGGCAGGCAGCAGATGGTCTATTGACTATTCTGCACAGAGGACATGGACCAATGCAGGGTACGCTACTTATTTTTCAAAAATAAACCCAAAAAGACTATATTGGGGGATGGGTGTTATAAAATCTTTTCCACATTAACGAAGTCGCAGGTTAACAGTTGGGAATTCTTAAAAATAAAAAATATAGCCCTGATATTATTGTCATACCACAGACTGATATTTGAAACATTTTTCATAACGCTGCTCCCTTACAATGCCTATTCAGAGGAAAATGGGGCACCGTTTCCAGTAAGAAATGTTTGTATTTTAACAATTTACAGCTTCAACAATGATTAACTAAATAAAAAACACAATTTTAAAAACATCAACATTCCGTGTAAACATAAATAAAATTGAAAAAACTCGATGTATGTACATTTTAGTACCTTTACACGACTTACTTTATCTTATACTAGCTGTGACCGCGACTTCTTCCAACTGGAATGTAACAAAAAAGTCTAAACTAAAAGAAGGATAAGTACTTATTATAACATAATTACTAGCCATTCGGAGTTAGCCTATACATAGAGACATGCAGATTGACAAAGTTGTAAAAATGTTAATTTGATATAGGTTCTGTACATACTCGTATGCATTCATATGGATGTAGTTAAAGCGGTTATTTTAATATTACAAACAGACACTACAATCTGATTTATTGGTCTAAACTTTTATTAAAGAGGAAATGTTTGTATTTTTGGATATTGTAAACTCAACAATTACTAAACCCATTCAAAAAATTCTTTTACCGTTAGAATGCTGCATTATTATTGGTTAATATTTGCAGGCTACATTTTTTTACTAGAAAAAAATTGGAATCTTTATAAAAACTTTAATAATGTGATCCAGGGTGTATAAAAGTAAGCTATAAAACGTATTTTTCCGAAAACTGAAAAGATTGCAATGTTAAAGGACGTATTGATTTCTACGAAAAAATCACAAAACTTTATTTCTAACCATTAATGTTAAGTTGTTATAACTATTTTTTTTTATTAGAAAATTTGATAGCTGACCATATTCGGACCATGTTATCCATACCTTCATATTAATCCTTATCCAAGTAAAATATTTCATATTCAAGACTGTTTCAATACCTTTAGATAAGCTTTTGAATTATCTAAATCGGAAAATTCAAAAAAAGAAATGTAACGAAATGAAAAAAAAAAACATTCTAAACAAAATGCCATCTACCCACATAAGACAATTAACAGGCGAAAATCCTATCTACAGTCATAGGAAAAGGTACAGTCTAAGAGTTGAATCCCATTAAGATTTATCTACTAAAATCCAAAAATAGATAAAAAACACTTGAATTCATTAGGAACTTCTGGAGGCTTGTTTATTATATTTATCTAGGGCATGCTGTATATATTAATAAATTACATTTTAATAAATTTGCCGCTAGTGTAATAATTTTGTTATTTAGATTAAGAGTTCCCAAAGTTATCATAACATACATTTTATTTCATTACCCAGTTCATATTATTTTAATCAAGACTAAAACTTTTATTGAAAACTAGCTTCCGCCCACGACTCCGTCCGCGCTGATGGCGGTTTTCGCGTGATAAAATTGAAAAATTAAGATTTACTTTTATTCTACGTATTTTTCCAAGATAAAAAGTATTCCATTTTATGCCCAGGATAATCAGGTATAATTATACTAAGTTTCATCAAAATCGAACAGTTAGTTTTCACATGATGCCTGAACATACAGACAGACAGACAAAAAAATAATAATCACATATTTGGATTTGGTATCGATCCAGCAACACCCCCTGCTATTTATTATTTCAATATTTTCAATGTACAGAACTGACACTTCTACAGATTTATTATAATATGTATATATATATATAGAGTAATGCATATAACCTATATTCATTAGGGCATATATACATTATTTGATGAAAGAACAAACAAGCACACGACTCTCCAGATGGTAAGAGTAGTTGGGTTGGCCTTGACTTTGGCCGTTACATCATAGATGTTGTAGTTGCGTAGTAGTCTTGTGGCCGGGGTGTAAAACCTATAGTGCAAGTCTACCCTACCCTCAGGACTGGAACATGACACAACCATTATGGCGGCAGGAATAAGTAACGCGGTGACACTAATGCGGGTGAGTCGCTGCGAAACTCTACCACCTAGTCAGATATACTTATAGTGACGGTAAGCCTATGCTCGCCTTTTACGAGCTGCCTGGCAGGAAGGCAGATAGTCTATTCTGCAAAGGAGGTCGCTCGCTACGGAAAAGTATATTTTACTGACAGCAATACTGATTTTCCTTCACCAATAAAGTGACACTGCCAGTTCAATGAATTTCTATAAAAAAAGTTTTATAAAACCTCATCAAGTGCACTTACCCGTTCAAAAACAAACACTTGGCGCTTCACAATGGAAATCTGTTTTTAATGAAACCTGACAGTAACTAAGTTGTACGTCGTACGTTACTTTTATGCAAAAGTATGAAAATACTCTTTTTTAGAGTTTTCTTTTGATTTTTTCCCTGCAAAATTACTAAAAAAATCTCATGTCCCCAGAGAAATAGGCAGAGGTATAACCAGGACATTCTAGTTGAAGTCACTACTCCTTACTACTAGCAGCTCGTGAAAGGCGAGCATAGGCTTACCGTCACTAACACCGTGACATCTGAATACGTGCTAGAGTCTCGCAACGACTCGCCCGGATCAGTACCACCACCTTACCTATTCCTGCCGCTATAACGTCAGCGCTTGCAGAAGACTTGTTCTGGTTCGGAGGGTAAGGTAGCCGGTAAACTTGTTTTGCTCGAGGCCTAACATTCCGGCCTAACAATACGACACAGTTACCACATTTAGTGTCTCTAGGCGACGTGAATTTCTTACTATCAAGAAATCCCTCTGCTTGTTTGCTTTCCAATATCATAAAAAAAGTTTGTAATGTAACTATTGGTATTGAAAAAAGAAAAGCCTGCCGAGTTTTTTTCGCCTCTTAGTGTGTGGCTGCGATTTCGATCCGGTGGTATAAAAATGTCGACGAGCACAACTACCACTAGTGAAAAAGGGATTTTTCTGATTCTGATTCTGATTCTGAGTATATTTAATTAAAGATTCAAATCGTATACACTTTCACAGTATTACAAACTGATTAAGTTTACATTTCATTAGTAGCTAACTGACCCAGCGAACTCCGTAGCGCCTGATATTGACAGCTAATAACGGTTTGAATGGGCAAACTTAAAATGTTGGTTTACATTGCAATTTTGTTGGTTATTTTTCCCTAGAACCATGCTCTAAAATATAAAAGTATGTAAGACAATTAAGTCCCACAATGGCAAGCCTATCGCCAACCGGGCACATATCCAATCCCGAGCAACGTATTTTAATTAGAAATTTGGAAAACCCAAACTTTCTTTTGTTGCCCGACTCGGGATTTGAACCTTTCGGACCTCATGCAGTCAAGTCCAACACCTGAACCGCTAGAATAAGGAATAAGACGAATAAAATATAATAAAACGTATTTAGTTAGTTGGGTTGGAAAACTTGTTAAAATAAATTAACTATATTTTTAATTTGTTTTATTGGACATCATAACTTGTAAAATAGTGTTGTTTTTTAAATAAACACGGTGCAGTTGCCAGAGACGCCATTTTGGAAAAGATATTGGATGTTTTTTTTTTCTTTGGCAAAAGAGTTAAAAAGGCAATTGATATTAATATCGTTTTAAAGTTTTACAACTAAAATAAAAATTAATTTTCTAGTTTTTGGGTTTAATAGATATTTAGCGGGATCGAAAGAAAATATAAATTAATAAATGTCCCTAGACAAGTTACACTAATTGAATCTAACCCCAAAGTAAGCAAATGATATGCATGTGTTATAATTAGTCAACGATTCTAGTACAAAGAAATACTTAAATAGATACCAGAGTAATTAGCACCTGGACTCGGAAATGCAGACATCTAAATGTTCATCACACAAATGCCTGCCCCCGTCGATAATCGAAGCCGAGCCTCACTTGGGTGCCTTGGTTGTTCATCTGCCTACCACTTCGGGAATATGAGCTACCATGAGAAACCACAGAATACACAATTACATAGACAAATATAAAACAAATATTCATTTGTAAATCACCACAGACAATATCGGTTATGGTATACAGAGCGGAAAGGTTTTATTTTACCACGATAAATAAGAAATTGAGCTTCCTTTATTACAGTTTCCCCGATCTTCGTGTTTACCCTTCATCCTTTACTGCCTCTATGATAAAATGGATAATGGGTTGTACATTTGTGATATCTTATATTTCATAACATAACTTGGTGTTTTATATTATTTGACTCTATTTAGGGTTTCGTGGAGAAAGCGCTAAAGCGGAACCCGTATCGACAAATGTATCGTCATGTCTGCCTGTCTGTCCGTCCGTATGTCACACTTTTTCCTGTGACTCCATCTTGTCGTAGGTGTCGTTATTGATGTAGGGTATTGCTCTGCCTCCTTTTTTTGTATGTTATTTTTATACAAGATTCCGTCAGGTGACTCACTTGCTTGTTTGCCACAAGAAAGTGAGTCACCTGACGGAAAGTGATCACCGCCGCTCACGGATATCCGCAACACCAGGAGTATCAGTTACTTCTTCATTATACCAGCTACTTTTATTGTTGATACCCATACCTATATAATTTGGTTACTTTGAGATGTAGGTTGTAAATAAAGTGTAATTTATCCAGAGATATTTAATAGATTTTTTAAATGTTGAATCGTCTACAAGTCTGAAGTCCTAGATAACGCCTTTCTAGTGGTAGATTTTTCGCCTCTGCGGTCTAGTGGTCCAGCTGTTAGACTTGACTTCATAAGGGCCCGGATTCCCGGGTCGGACAACAGAAAAAAAATATCATTTTTCCAATTTTCTAGTAAAAAAATGTTGCTTGGGATAGGATATGTGCCCGGTTGGCGATAGGCTTGCCACCTATCACATTGTGTCTTCGGCTGGTCGTAGGTGCTCTGGTTTTGCCTATGTCTACCCCTTCGGGGATATGGATGTGAAGATACTTACATAAACATAATTCTTTATAAGGAAAGATTCAATCAATCAAACATCCTTAGGGACGATCAAACTTTGCCTGTTCGACGCATACTTTGCCATATAATAGAATACTTTGGCAAACACTGGTTTCCCTTGAGTATTACAGCTCCAGCATTAGTCGCATTGCGTATGATTAAATGTTATTGAAACTATCTTAATAAATAATTTTTATGTAAGTGTGTCTGTCATCTAACTCCTTTACGACTAGATAAAAAAATGACTTTCGTAAATGAAACAAAGAATTACGAAAAATTAAGTTGTAAACATTTAAATTTTATTGTATTTAAAATTGTTGGCAAATAATTTTCATATAAGTAAGTTTAAAATAAAAAAAAAACGCTTTTCTCCTTATTTACTTGCTGGTGTTAAGTTAAATATTAAGATAAATTTTATTTAAGCAATTTGTTAACCTCACGATTCAGATCTTTGCCCCTAAATAATTAAAAAAATGGCAAAAAGAAAACGAAGATTACGAAATCGTAATCTTTTAAAAAAAAATATAGATTTACTTACAGATTAACTTTTGTGTCAGGTATGATTTTCCTTTTTAGATAATAGCAAAATTAAAAATGTCAAATAACCGCCGTCCAAACATATGTCTGTGATGTAACTACGGCCTAAGAACCATCGCGATTATTCCAGTTTTCAAACAAAATATCCGCATCGAAAAGTCTGTCGTTTCGTTTAGGCGTTATGTTACTTCTGACAACCACACAACATTTTGTATTAAAGTGAAGTCAGGAAATATGATAATACAAACTAAAACGGTATTTGCATAAAGATAACTCTTGTTACCTGCCCTCTTCTACAATAGGATATATAAACAATTAACATATCCGCTAAATACTTATAAACATACACGCACGCACGTGCTGTAATTTTATTTGATAAGCTATGTTAGCTTGATTCTACAATTCGTTTATAGGTAATTATATTCCATTACTAGCCGACCCGGTGAATTTTGTACCGCTTAACATAAACAGCTACTTACATTTTATATTGATTAAAGAAATGTTTTTCCCATTTTTCTGCAATTTTGCCCTTTTCTTTCCACCTTCTCTTGACAATAATTAACACACCAAAATATCAGCAAACTTTCTGTATTCGTTCAGACGTGATGCCGATGACCACCCGAAATGGGGATTCATTTTTATAATATACCTACTAGCAATTTCACGCAGTTTCGCCTGCGTAACTTGGCTTTTACTGCCCCGATTTTGATGAAACAGGGCCTATGTCACTCAAGGATAATGTGGCATTCTAACGGTGAAGTATGTTTTGAAATCGGTCCAGCAGGTTCGGAGCTTAGCCATTTCAAACAAACAAACAAACAAAAATTCAAACATTTCCTCCTTATGATATTAGGATAGATTGATAGATTTAATTCGTATATAGTTCTTTTGACCACCTTGCTGGTTGAGGTTGACACGCCAAGCTTCACCGATCAATTCATTATTATTTACAGGTATATTTATTTATTTGTTACTAGCTGTCTCGGTGAACTTCGTACCGCCCGTTTAGTTTGTATGGGAAAAATTAAAATATTATTACGTTTCCGAACAAACGATGCTCTTTCAATATAGTCTATGGCTGTGAATGACATTAACATTACGCGAGTTTTATAAAATATGCAAATTAAATGTATATTTTTCAATATTTCCAAGGAAAACGGGTTTATTTATATATATATATACCTAGTCTTGCCATAAATATTGTAATAAAGAAAAAAAATATTTTTTTAACTGCAAATAACATATATTACTTTTACAGTGTGTTAGTTTAAT
>NJDD01000326.1:43968-60228 GCA_002245505.1 Calephelis nemesis
GTGTTGTTCAATATATTTTTAACCCCCGAGGCAACAAGAGGGGTGTTATAAGTCTGACGTGTCTGTCTGTCTGTGGCATTATAACTCCCGAACGGATGCAGTGATTTCAATTTAGTTATTTTTGTATTAAAGGTAACTTATGTGCGAGTGTTCTTAAATATGTTTGATGAAAATCGGTTGAACCGTTTAAAAGTTGTGGGGGTGAAAGTGGGGAGATAAACCGAATGTGCGAACGAACCAAATATACTCAGATGTTTTTTAATTTTTAAAGGGAAATTAAGTTTATGTGTCGGGGGTTTTTTAATTGTTAATTTAATATTTAGTAGTACTGTCGCTCAAAACAGTTTTTAGTTTGAAGTAGGTAGCACTAATATTATGGTTACAAGTAAATGCTTTCTTCTTGTTCTAATCATTCAACAACCACATTTAAAAATTTCTATCCGATCCGGCGAACCTCGTATCGCTTGACATTATCAACTACGAACAGTTTGTATGGGCAAAATTGAAGTGAGGGTTTTCCCACTTTCCCCGCAATTTTCCCGGTTTTTCTCTTCAACCGTAACCTGATAATATGCAAAGATAAATAATTAGTAAAATTGGTCCATCCGTTTAAGCGTAACGCGATGACCACGCAAAACGGGGACTTATTTTAATATGCAGGGTTACATTCAAAAGACCGACTAAATTTTAATATAAGTGATGGAGGGATTCAGACTAAAGTTATTTTAGATATTAATTGCCAAATCGTAAAATTTGATTTTATAATTGTTTATGTGTACAACACTGAGGATGAGTAAAACTCTCTAAACAGGGTTACTTTCTACACAGATACAGATAAAGAGTTCTTCATTTATTTGTTCCTCTATATCTATACAACTCTTTGTACCTACAGATAAACAAATATTAAATTACCCACATTCATGAGGTTCATATTGATGCTCGCATAAGGGTTTTATTTGACAACGTAATTAGAAGCTACTGATCATTACACAAGCAATTCAAAATACATGGGTAAACACATTATTGTGTAATATTCTATACTAGCGGCCCACCCCGGCTTCGCACGATTATGAAAAATACTTATAAACCTTTCTCTTCAATCACTTTATATATTAAAAAAAACCGCATCAAAATCCGTTCCGTCTTGTTGATGGCGTTGTAGTCCAATCCATCTACATAATGGTGTCTCGGGGTGAGCACTCTTCTCGGCCCACAAAGCCCGGTGAAATTGTTAAAACCGCGAGGTTGGTAACATAACAGTCGTTCCAAAAAAAAATGTTTTAATTTGCTTTTAATTTTTTTGTACAATGAAGAATTTAATAATAATAAATAAATAACTCACGCAATTGAAATGTCCGTGAGTAGAAATAAGTACTTTTCTTTAGGCGGTCTACTTCCACGAAATGAAGTTTTAAAAAAGCACATAAGCTTTTTTTATCTATTCAAAAATGTACGCACGCACAAAGACTTGCACCTACTATTCCAGTTTTAATTGATTAAATAACAACTTTACCCCGTGTTGATGAATTCTTGATGAATTGGCCTTTCTGCCAGGCAGCTCGTAAAGGCAAGCATAGGCTTAACGTCGCTAGCACCGTGACACCCTACTTAGTTGTAGAGTTTCGCAGCGACTCTCCCGGATTGATACTACCGTCTAACCTATTCGTGTCGCCATAACGTCAGGGCTTGCCATTGACGTGTTCCGGTTCGGAAGGTAAGGTAGGTAAGCTTACTTTTGCTTGAGGCCTAACATCCCGGTTTCATCACTTTGGTCTAAACGATGTATATTTCTTACAATCAGGAAATCAGTCCGCTATTTTTGCCTTCAAATATCATAAAAAAACTTGCAGGAATTAATGACATAGAGCGGTATTTCCAAACGAATACGACTTATACTCGTAAAGAACTTTTCTTTAAGAAAAGAGCGTACATTCCTGAAAGTTCAATGATCACCTATCATTACATACCATTTTAATTAGAAAGTAATAACAATGATGGTGATTGTATTGTTCATAAACTAAACTTATTTTAGACTCATGCTATCTTTTTCAAATGAAATAAATAAAAAAAGATAAAATGAAATGATTGAATGCTGAGAAATGTATTTTAATCAACGTTTTCCAGTGATAGATTAAACGTCTGTAGAGATGTCGTGTACAGACTAATCTGACAGCACTAAAATTTTTTGTCTCTTTCTATTACTTTCATTGAAAGAAGAGAGCGATAACTCAAAATTAATGAGTGTGCATAAAAATTACCACCATTAAGTAGCATTTATTAAGGTTATTTAAAATAAAGACAAGCCCGCTGAGTTTCTCTTCTAAGTGTGAGGCCGCGATTCCGATCCTTTACTAGTTTTATATTAACGTCAATACGCACAAATAACATTTAAAATGTCTACGCGAATAAAGTAATCAGAAATATAATGTATCAATCACAAATTAAAAATCTAAAAAAAATTAGGAATACTATTTTGTTTTGAAAACCTATTGCGAAAAAAGTGATCGTAACATTACTTTATCATATAGTTATGAATAGTAAGAATGACAAATTTTACAGTATAAAGCATTTTGGTAAAAAAAAGTCACGAAACACTTTATTCATACAAACAATAAAATTTTAGCATAAAAAGAAGCTATTGTTTAAATTATTAAAAGCAATTTTTATGGTTGCTTGGCAACATTCTAAATCACCCAATATTTACGAAATAAATTCTGTTAATCTTCTTTAGAGATAAACATACATTAAACTACCCACATCCATTTATGGGTTCCCATTGATGTTAACCTTATTCATGATAACGATATTAATAACAACGTAATGACACATGAAAGCTCAGATAGTATAAGCTCCTGCTTATTTACCGAAGCTTTCAATAGATATACATATAAGTGCTTATGTGGTATTAATTTGACATAAACAAAATGGTCATGATAATTTACTACTTGTAAATTTACTGACAACATTTTTTATGACATTAGAAAGCAAATAAGCAGGCGGATTTCCTGATGGTAAGAAATTGCCGCCGCCTAGAGACACCAAAGGTGGTAATGGTGCGATGCCGACCTGAGGCCGAGATGTTAAGCCTCGAGCAAAATAAGTTTACCGGCTACCATACCCTCCGAACCGGAATACGTCATGACGTTATGACGGCAGGAATAGGTAAAAAATAAATAAAATATAAATCTGTTTTTGTAAATATGCAAAGTCTAAAAATAGTTTAAAAAATCTAACACTATACGAGTCATATCAATTAATGAACAAATAACTTTTACAGCTTTTTCTTGCAAAAGGCGAGTAATTAAATATTTTTAATGTTTTTCAACATTACAAAATGTAAGAATGAACATTTATCGAACTTACTTTCTTATCACGAGACGTTGTTATTTTGAAATTTATATTTTATTTTTAAAAATAAAATTTATACGATTCTATGATATCTGATAATAAGTCCTTAATTTTCCAAATCTGAAGTTGTGAAATCTTTCATTAAAGTAAAAAAAGTATATTCACGCCTTTATCCCCAGAAGAGGTAGGCAGAGGCACAACCAAGGCACCCACGACTAGTCGAAGACACTAAGTCCCAAAATGTGATAGGTGGCAAGCCTATCGCCAACCGGGCATATATCCCATCCCGAGCTACGTTTTTTTAGAAAATTGTAATAATCTAGTTTTTTTGGTGCCTGACGCGGCGTTCGAACCCGGGACATCATGAGATCAAATCCAACAACTGGACCGCAAGACCACAGAGGCTATTAGATTATTAGATCAGGGTAAAATATTTTTATTGTTATCCTACACACACATTAATTCATTCAAAATAAATGTAGCTAATATTTGGATGTCTTATTGGATTTTTGTAATTGAGTAGTACAAATGTTTTCGAGAAGTATAAAGTGGATTACTTCTACTTAGATAGATAATTCCAGTCTTTACAGAGCAAACAGTAGATGATCTTAGAAAATCTCTTTGTCCGATTATGTAGGTGCTGAAAAAACTAAGGAACTAATTCCCTTCTGTGATCTAAATAGCTTCAGTGTTGGCGTTGAGTGCATACTTCTTGCTAGGCAGCTTTTAAGAGGGGAGCATAAGTTACATATTGTGTCTTTACCAACAAGACCCACTGGTGCAACAACTTTCACGGGTAGGAATCTACGTTTTTATCTACTCCTGTCGTTATAATGGGTAGAGTAGCCAGTAGCCTTGAACAATAGGTCCATTCCAACCAAAAGGAAAGCGACGTATCGGTTGATGTAGTTTCTCTAGGAAATGGTGGTCTCCTACTATCAGAAAAATTGTATTCTTAATCGCTGTCTAGGGATTAAAAAATTGAAGTCGCGGTTATTCAAGATCTGCTTTTCTACCTTTAGTTTCTATATGCCATGGTTTTGCCACCCCTTATACTAGGTATTAGGTCCATTTGCAAAAAAAAAATCCTTGATAACTTGTCAACGTTTTCAAGCCTACTGGTCTTTCACTTTAAAGACTTTAGTTTCCCAATATTGCTTTTCCAATTTGCATATTTTGTGATTTCTCTTACGGCAGGATCATTGGTGCACATACCTTTGACATTTATTTAACGTTTTTTGCATAGACGTATTTCGCATCTAAAACTACAAAAAGCGACTCCAACTATTTCATTTATATTATTTTTTTTTTCAAAACATACGAAATGATAAAATTAATATGGACCAATTTATGCACTATTAAGTATAACTCAGAAGTTACTAGTCGGACCATGACAAAATCAATACGGGATCACCTAAGAATCCTGATCTGTCTTTTTAGAAATGAACTACCAAAAAAAAATTATCGGCGGAGTAATAAAAGCACACAAACATATGCAGTCAAATTGAAAATCTCCTTTTTAGGGCGCTAGTTAAAAAGAGTTTACTAACAAAAATCAGGCGTACCAAACATTTGTTAGATGTTTCAAAACTTTGCAATCAACGGCTGTAAGCACTATTTTTAGCCGTTTTACATGACAAAGTACTGTCCTATTAAAACGGCAAAGAAAAACTCAAGACTGCTATAAAAAGCCGCTTTCGTAAAATTAAAAAGGTGTACACAAAAATGGAAAGCGATTTTGGTGGGATCTTGTCAAGAACGAAACAAACGTTGGAATTCCTTAAAAGTACCTTGAGATTTAATCTTTGAGAGACATTTTATATAAATATTATGTAAATAGCTTCCACATAAAGCTAAATTCCCCGGGTTTAAGCGATATAATGGTCTACGAAGTTAATGGAAGGACATTATGCTTCGAAACTTTTTTAAATCTGAAGCCGAAAAGTTTGTTCGTGTTGTGCTAAACCACCCTAATTCGTAATATAGATCATGAGGGGTTGAAGTTTATTGTTAGGGTTTTAAGGAAGTATTCCTATTTAAAAAATACGAAATAATCTACCTCCACGCCCGTATTCCTTAAGATGTATGCAGAGTTACAACCAGGACACCCTAGATTAATTTTATTGAAGAGACTGAGTAACATAACATGATAGGTTCAAGCCTATCGCCAACCGGATACAACCCAATCCCCGCTAACGTTGTTTTTCTGCACTTCTCCTATACATAAACTATAAGTTTGCCAAATTTTATGCTCCTGCGGTGCGCGCAATTTTCGTAAAGAGGGGTCCAATATTTTGGCATCACGTATTAATATACAGATAACATTTCCAAATATTTCTGTCTCTTTCTAATGTCTCTTTCTCACTTTAATTTTGTTTGGCATGGTCTGACCTATGGCAAGTTGTACTTGTTGGCTTAGAAGTACAAACTCCTTGAGAAGCAAGGTTACTTAGTTAATACATTAACGAAGCCATGAAAGGTAGGGCAAGTAATAAACACAGATAACTTAATAGGTGTAGTAATGATCCATTATTGTGTGATTTACTACCACTAATTAGTAGAGTATTTTTATTAGGACTGCACCTGGCTTTTTCAGGGTAAAGTTTTATGGCAACACTCGCACTGGTCCTCTAATCCTGCCACTTTTATCACCATTGGTTTTGATATAGCTGATATACCACTACGTAATATAAAAAGTTGACTTTTTGAGATCCTGGATTAAAACCGCGGATCCTGGACCAAAAAAATAGAAAATGTGTATTTTCAAATTTCCTGAAGATAATAAGATTGCCCCAGATTGGACATGTGTCCGGTTGGCTACAGGCTTACCACCTATCACATTTTGAGACTTGGTGTCTTAGGCTAGTCGATGCCCTGACTTTGCCTCCGTTTAACACTTAGGGGTATGGGCGTGAATATACTTTATAGTATGAAAAATTGTCGCTTTCCGCTGTCTGTCCTTACGAATGTTTAGTTCTTTAAAACTATGCAACGGATTTTGATGTTTTTAATAGGTAGGGTGATTCAAGAAAAATATAAACTTCATATAAATGTTTATTAACTTATAAGTTTGTCCACCTATGCTAAGCTGCTTACAAGCTTCTAGGCTTTAAACGTGAGATTCAGACCAATATGGGAAACGCTAGTAGTAGTTGTCGTAGTAGTAGTAAAGCCAAATATCTTGGGTCCTATGAAAATAACTATTTTACGACATCTTCGAAGAAAAAATAGTATATTTAAGTATTTTTTTTATGTGTAGGTCAGTGAATAAGCACACGGGCGTAGTGTAAATATAAGTAGATAGATAGACATATTGTGATACGGTCTAATCATAAGAAGAGACAACGGTGGACTAAAGACACCATGGACGTTACAGGTACGTTGCTGTCCTGTGGTCAGGATATTAGGCCTATGTTATTTACAAGCAACTTGCCGGATCTTAATAACATCTATTTGGGACCACCTTTGAGTAATAACCAAACTTTTGACGAAAGTAATAAAAAAGTCCATTCAATGTAACACACATATCAAATCGCGTAAAACACGTAAAAATGTACAGACAAGTTAAATAGGTAGATAGAATACAGTATATAGATTTTTTTATGATAATGGAAGGCTAACAAGCAGTCGGATTTACTGATGGTAAGAAATTCATAGGCCGGGATGTTAGGCCTCGAACAAAAGTGAGTTTACCGGCTACCTTACTCTCCAAATACGTCAACGACAAGCATTAGATGTTATGGTGGCAGGAATAGGTAAGGCGGTGGTACTAATCCGGGAGAGTCGCTGTAAAACTCTACCACCCAGTCAGATGTCACAGTGTTAGTGACGGTAAGCCTATACTCGCCTTTTACGAGCTGCCTGGCAGGACGGCAGATGGTCTATTCTGCAAAGGAGCCCGGAACAACATACTAGTTCCACTATGCTCAAACTGATGGTAGCAGCTGCTCTTTCGAATCTATACCATTGCTTTATGGCCTTCTTTAGCGTGTCGGTTAAACCTTTAAAAGACTTTGTAAACACTATTATTATGTTAACATTATATGTTTATAAAGAGGCTTATTATATAAACATAACTAAAATGCTGCAGATAATTACAGTGCAAATTAATTAAGGACGCCTTTGTACATCTACCGTCAAAGCATTTGTTAATTAATTACTATGCTTTATATTAACTGGGAAAGCGATTTACTTTACTTTTGTGGGTTTAAGCAATGAAATGGCGTTGGAATTTTTAATACAGTATTTAATTAGGTCTAATTTGTATTAATATAAATGCGAGTGTTAAAATCACTATTCTTTATATGTATAATTATTGTGTTCGTGTGTTTGTTACTGAACTTCTGGACCGATGTTGATGAAACTTGTTATGTGTGTTCAAGGGAATTCGAGAATGGTTTAGATTCAAAATTTGGTCTCCTGGAAAATGTTTTATAAATTATTTATTTAATAATAAGTAGTTGTTGATTTTGGAATATTTCACATCCGATGTGTACTACTGTCGAAGCATTAATGTCAAGCGATACGAAGTTTGCTAGGCCAGCTAGTATAGTAGGTATATAACAAATTCGCTTTCTCTGTCCTTATGTCCCTTTGTATGCTTAAATCTTTAAAACTATCCAACGGATTTTGATGCCTTTTTTTAATACATAAAGTGATTGAAGAGGAAGGTTTATATGTATATTTTATACCCATGCAAAGCCGGGGCTGGTATTTAGTAATTATTAAAATCGGTTTGTTATTTAGGAAACCCGTAAACACTTGAAAAAACAATTATTAGTCGAATTGATAAGCGTTTTGGAGACGGTGCAAAAAAAAAAACATGGCGACCGTGAAATGCATCAGATTGAAGCGTTTTAAATTACTTTTAAACGAGATATTGCCCGCGGATACGCACGAAGCTTTTTGTTCTGGCGCGGTATCCGGTTTTGGGGATAAAAATCTGTTTTCATTTTCCGGCCGTTTAAGTATCTTCACACACAAAACATATTCCATGACATCGTTCCATTGAAAAAAGACAAACAAATTTGTTTATCCAGCACCAGAACAGATTTTTGTCCCGACACATGGATAAATATTAACAAATAGATTCGTTTGTATCGGCGGTCAACCTAAATTAAAAGTTATCAAAAAACACTTCCATCTTTTTATTGCCATTTTTATATTTTTAGCGACTCAAAAATAGTTATCAATTCAACTGTAGTTTTTTGTGTCTTTGTAACACGATTTATCGCCCAATAACGGACCAATTTTAACAGTTCGTTGTTGGGGAGACAGGTCAGTATTCCGAAGTAGCTTTTGTCTTTTTATGAAAATGGAAGGAATGATGGACGGATTTCCTGATGGTAAGGAATTCATGCCATCTAGAGACACCAAAGGTGAGACTGGGATTTTAGGCCTCGAACAAAAGTAAGTTCACCGGGTACCTTACCCTCCGAACCGGAACACGTCAACGGCAAGCATTGGACGTTATGGTGGCAGGAATAGGTGAGGCGGTGGTACCAATCCGGGCGAGTTGCTACGAAAATCTACCACATAGTCAGATGTCACGGGGTTAGTGACGGTAAGCCTATGCTTGCCTTTTACGAGCTGCCTGGCAGGAAGGTAGATGGTCTTATCTGCAAAGGAGCCCGGACTAACAAGGGGAAAATATTATTTAAATTCGACTAGTGGTTTGTGAGTTATACTTCACTAACAATGAAGTCGTTTAGTTATATGGGATGTTCTTAAAATTTATTATTTTATTCTTTTATAACCGACAGCAAAAAAGAAACAGCCACCACATCCGTAACACCCCTTTTTTAGGTTTTAAAATAAACCTTAACATAAACAATGAAAATTAAGCATGAAATTGCTTCATTCTAATTTATGTTTTGGACAATAAAGTGTTAAATAAATACATTAAGTTGTCTATTTCAAACAAAAAGTTTACGATATTGAGGAACAGAAATAAAATCCGCCGTTAAGGCTATTAATCACGAAGCAACAGATGGTGTTGACGGCACATGAAATTTCGGCAGTCCGACAGTAAAGTTACACTGGCGAGATACCAAATTGTGATCATACTTAATGTTGATTAACTATTAAAACAATCCCCGCGCGATATTTATCGATATCGATAATCTTTATTGACCATAAATGTTATTGTGTGATAAACTAATTGTATTGTTTTGTAATGAGAACATGTGCAGGATTAGGAATGTGCTAGTTGGTATAGGATTGCCATTTATCACTTTAAACAGGCAGCTCATAAAAGGCGAGCATAAGCTTGCCGTCACTAACACCGTGACTTCTGACTAGGTAGTAGAGTTTTGTAGCGTCTCGTTTCGTTTGGTACCACCGCCTTACCTATTCCTCTCGCCATAACATCAGTGTTTGTCATTGGCGTATTCCGATTCGCAGGGCTGGGTTGTCGGTCAATTTGCTTTTGCTCGATGCCTAACATCCTGGCCACAGGTGGCAATGCACCACCACCACATTACCACCTTTGGTGTCTTTAGGCGGTACGAATTTCGTGATTGCAGGAATGGTCTGTTTGTTTGACTTTCAATTTCATAAAAAATATTACTAAGAAGTACCTTCAGCTATTCGTTGGTGCTTTGGTTGTCCCTGTACCTGTTTGGGGAAACGGGTGTGAAAATACTTACGAATTGAACACTGTATGACTTCTAGTATAAAATCAAACTTTGGGATATATTCATGTGGTTTAGAAAGCTAAACAGCTTTGATATATAGTTTAAGGAATGGTCAACAATTGGGTGAAAATAAGAATTGTCCTGATATACCGTGTTAGAGGACCAATTAAAAAGGGTGAAATGACCTGGTGTGCGTTGTGTAGAGCTGAATGTATTTGATAGTTTTATCTTCCGGTAAGTCCAATTCATTCATAGCGCACTATTTTGCCTGTTTTGTCACGCCATAATACGTATATGCATTTTTTGTAATAGCAAATTGAATAAGTTTATTTGGATTCAAGTATGGATTTCCGCAAAGTAATGCCTTCTTGTCGCGCACAATTGTTCACTGTCTTAATAAAAAAATATGAATGTTCAAACTAGTAAACTTATTTTTCTGTATGTTCAAGTTTGTCTGTGAAGTCCTACTGAACGGCTGGAATAATTTGATTAAAATTATATAACATACCATAACCACGAATTAGAAAACAAAGAAGTTGGTCGAGTTATATAGTTTTAGTCGAGTCGTTTAGTTTTCCCCACGTACCGTTACTTACGTTACTCCGGGCTCCTTTGTAGAATAGACCATCAGCCATCCTGCCTGCCTCAAAAAGGCGAGCATAGGTTTAACGTTACTAACACCGTGACATCTGACTAGGCGGTAGTGTTTCGCAGCGACTTGTCTGGATTGATATCACCGCTTTACCTATTGCCATTGACGTGTTCCGGTTCGGAGGATAAGGTAGCCAGTAAATTTAGTGTTCCTCCAAGCCTAACATCCCGGAATCAGTTTGGCAACGCACCATTACCCCTTTGGTGTCTCTAGGCGGCATAAATTTCTGACCATCAGGAAATCCGTCTGCTAATGTGCCTTCCAATATTATAAAATAATTTAAACGCAAAACTGTAAAACTGCAAAAAACCGACTACAAATTTGGAACATATTATGTGGTTTTCTCATGAATGCTAATGTGGACCTGGACCAAATTATAATGGGACCACCGCTTTCAATTCAAAAAACAATTTTTAAAATCCGTCCACCAACACCGGAATAATCGAGTAACATACATACAAAAAAAACATACTGGTCGCATTGAGAACCTCCTCCTTTTTTTGTCGGTAAAAAATTGTTTTAGTAAAGTTAATACTTGGAAATATCGAATATTTGTACCATGTTGCCGAAATGTAGGGTTTTCTGAAATTCGGATAATTACTTATTTATTCGCATGAAATAGAGTAGTTTGTTAGAATTACAAAGATGTAAGGCCGCTCTTAAGACGTTGGAGGTGCTACTTGGTTTGAATAATTTATCATACTGACAAGTTTTAGCAATCAACTATTGCATACTGAAACTGTTTGGAAACGTTGGTAGTTTATAGAAAGGGTTAAATTTAATTATATTTTTCAAATGTTTGGTAATAAGTAATTAAGCTAGTTATAAATGTAAATAATTGGCTTAAAAGTTAACGTATATTTTATGTCCATATTTTTAAAGAAAGAAACACTTGTACTGTTTTACTTATCACTTATAATTTATTACTTTGTAATTAAAAGCCTACCGGTTTCGCTTATACAGAATCATCAGGACTAAAACTTGAACTACTAGTAGTTTAATTAGGAAGTTTTAGCAAGCGCCGTCGATGGAAAATATTAAATATATATTTTATGTAATTAAATAACATTTTTTATATATATTAAAATATTTGCTTACCAAAATATGGTAGAATATGTTTAAATAGTTTTGTAACATCTCATTTACACACATATTCCGCAAATTTATTTTTTTCCGCATTTAATTTCAATCTTCATTTCACTTTATTTCATTGAAGTATCCAAATTGAATCTGCGCATATTCTTTATCATTTACTAGCTGACCCGGCGAACTTCGTACCGCCTTAGCGTAGCAATGATAGAATGATAGAAGAATAGTAGAAACTACTTTATTTTGTATAGCTGACCTATCTTACGTATGAGTACCTATTCAATATGAACTGCAAAATTAAATGTATATTTTTCAATATGTCTGAGAGATTTTCTTAATATTTTTTTCCGTAAGAACCTTCTCCTAATAATGACAAATACAACAAAAAAAGAATTAGTGAAATCGGTCCAGCCATTCATGCGTGATGCCGTTACCCAGAAAAACGGGTTTCATTTTTATATTATCATTTATTCCTAGCTCCAGAGGGCTAGTGCTCCTCATTGTCGTGAGTTCTATTAAGAGTAGAGCAGAAGCTAAATTTATTTGTGCAAGAGGCTGACACAGTAGAGAACACCGAAGTAATGGCGACCAGAATATATAAAGCGGCGGTACTAACTAGTCTATCAATTGGTCGCTACTTACAAGGTATATATATATAAGAACGCCAGCAACTTTATCAATTAAGGGTATCAGACTATGAGGAAGAGGAAATAATTAGTTGCTGTTGTACTTCTTACAGCTGGACAGCCTAGATACTCAAGGACGTGATGGTAGTTTCAAAGCTTGGAGAGGTAAAGTACTTTAAATCTAGAATTAATACCACTTACCGTCAGCACTTGGCGCAAAACTAATCGGTATTCGGCTGTTACGTCTATTTGGCTAAATTATTTTATCTGCAACCACTATTATAGGAGTTCCAGACGGCTGTAAACACGCTTTTCAACAGACGCAACATTGGCGATAACTTTTTTTACATCTTCAGATTACTATTAAATTTTAATTTCATCTACAGTCAGACGGATGTAATGTTTACAACCAACGTTTGTAACCGTCTAGAACGTCCTTAAATTTATCTTTTCATTCCTGATGACACTGTAAAAAAGAAACCGGTGGACTAAATAAATTATTTATAGTGTAATATATAAAATAACTTTACATTCTCATACTTATTGGATTCCAGTTAAAAGGCTAGGTTTGAATATCTTCAAAGTTTCAGATGTAATCGAGCTATTTGTCAATACAAGTTCCTAAAAGCGGGTAAATATTGATGAGACTGGAAGACGCCTCTTTTATTTGCGTGGAACCAGACAGAAAGGAAAATAAATGTTTATTTTAACTGCCAAGTTAAAATTTCATTTTTCCCCATACAAACTGAACGGCTGACACGAAGCTCTCCAGAAGATCTAGCTAGATCGTGTAGTCTGTGTTGTGCTTATAAGACCACTTGCAAGTTCCAGGGTGAAATGTTTAATTCTTAGTTAACTTTTGACCAAGTTTGAATCACTTTGAATTTGATAGTTGTCGATAGAGTTTAATTTAATTATAGTTTTTAAATGTCATAATTGTAATAAATAATTAAATTAGTTATAAAAATAAATAAATGGCTTAAAAGTTAAAGCAATATTAAATAATGTTTTTTATAAATGTTAAAATATTTGCACACCAAAATATGGTAGAATATGTTGATATACTTAAATATTTTTGTAACATCTCATTTACAAACATATTCCGCAAATCCATAATTTTCTTTCTTTCTTGACAGTTTAGCTTATTAATAAATTTAACCCTGTAGTAACGTGCAAGTGGCCCTTAGCGAAAACTGCAAAAAAACTTGAACTGCACAATACACTACAGTAGTACTATTTAAATTTTGCGCATCGGCTATATTCGTCAAGCTTTAAAGATATCTATATAGAGTTGTTGTTACACGTAATTAATCATTTCGGTCAAATTCAGATTAGGTCAATTTAAAAATGAAAATAAAAAGTGTAACAAGAATAAAAAGTGTAAAGCCGAAGCGCATAATTTAAATAGTAGTAGGAACTGTACCTAAATATAATGTATAAACTTAAGCTTTTTAAGCTGTAAGAACTTATATACAAATAGATTTATATTAACTAGTGGTAGCCTTGTGAGCAAAATTCGACATACATTATTAAAATATAATGTTCAAAGAATACTATTTAAATACGTAGAGATACAACAGAGAGCTTAGAATAATATCCTTAACCCCGTGTTTTTCTTCTTTTTTCTCTTTCTTTCTAGTTTGTGCTTTCCATTTATACATTATTATTTATTTAATATTACCGCTAGACCACAGAGGCGAAAAAAACAAAAACAAAAACCAAGTGTTAAAGTAATTTTATCATCAGAAGAGCCGTGTGTTTGTTCACTATCTTATCACATAAAACACTTTCACTGAGTTAAAGACAACTCAGTTTAAAAAAAAACATATTTTTAAAGTATATGAAAAACACAATAGTCCTAAACTGAGACATTTATTAAAAGGAGTATATTAAAGTAGAAACCATTTCATTAATAAAAAAAAACATGTCGAATTCCTTATTTTTTGTCTCTAAACAAAAAAAAATAATGAGGGTAATGTTCTTTTTAACTTTGTATGTTCCATTGTAAAAGAGAATGTAACCAAAAGACTTTTATTCAAAATACACAAGGAAGCAAACCTTAACAATCCTTTTGTAAATTTACACCAAAAGACCTCTAATTTGTTGTAATACTACTAAGGGTAAGGGTCACCACCTTTTGGATCAAATAACCAGGACTCAAAGCTCTGAAATTCGATATTTTTGTTCAAATGAATTCTATTTGTACCCTTTCATGTAACAAATACTACATTCCATATAGCGAAAATATACGATAGATCTAACCCGAAAATAAACTACATGCTTGTGATATTGGGACCTCAACGATAGTAACTTATAAATATGTATAAATAGTGGATATGCGTTTATCACATATAATGTCCCTGAAAGGAATCAAACCCGAGTCACGTGGTTTAATGAATTTAGTATTTTGTAGTAGTGATTATATCCTCTTTGGTGTGTTTGATCACGCGTCGTGAAAAAACTACTAAGTGCGATGCTAAATATATTAAGAGCTACAATTGTGTTCATTTTAAATCGGTCCACAAGAACAGCAGAGTCATTTAATAAAACATCAAAAAGATACGCATTCTAGTAGGAGAACTCAAGAGGATTTGGGTAAATACTCAGGAGCATAGCGATTATTACATACATTATGAGAGATAACTTGTGATATTACCAAGGCTAAACGCCTCTATTGCGTGTCAAATGTCTTTTAAGAGGCGCGCGTGTAGGATAGCCTGTGAATTGTTTTGTCTTGAAAAAATACTCCAGTGTCTGATTAAAATATAGTCGATTTGTGGCTTGGCAAAAGTGCATTTTAAATATTCTGACCATTTGAGTGTTATTTAGGGAATTAGGATTTTCAGAAATTTAAAAATATTAAGTCATCTAAGTTCGTTAGCCATTACGGCATCCCGTCTGATTAACGCATTTTACACACATCGATAGCACATTATGCAATTATACTATTAATGTTAGAAGCTCTCATGTATAATCAAGAAACTGTAATCAAGAAATTGTAAACTTCAGTCCAATACCTCCTAATGTCGTTAGACTACACATTTACCTCCCTAGGCTCCTCTACTACTAAATGTCAATTTATTTCAAGAATGGCTATAAAAGTGCCAGCAATATTCCATATGTTTTTTTTCCCTGAATTATATAAGTAATTAACTGACTTTTTAAAGTAATTTACAACTAATTTAGCCAATTACTAGTAGAACGCAGATGTTAAAATGACGCCACTCTCAAGAAAAAAACATTTAGTCATCCCATTTAAAAACTATGATCGTAGTTCATTGCCAAAATTAAAAACATTACTAAATTGCTCTATTGGTACAATTATAAAACATTGCCCTTTTATTAGCAGTAATGCTATGTGTATTATTTTTACTAGTTGATCGCCGAAATTTTCAGCGCCTTAATTTGATGATTTGACCGCCTCGTTGGTCGAATGGCTAGCGTACACGCCTAACTACATCGACCAACCGCGAGGCTCGGGTTCGATTCCCGACGTGGGCAGGCATTTGTGGGACGAACATTTAGATTTCTGCATTTCCGGGTCTGGGTGCTTATTAAATTTATTATGGTATCTATTTAAGTATTTCTATGTATTGGAATCGTTGACTAAAACCCATAACATGATCATATAATTTGCTTACTTCGGGGTTAGGTTCAATTTGTGTAACTTGTCCAGGGATAGTTATTATTAGTTATTTATATTATCTTATTATATTATCTACAGCAGCGCCACCTGGCGGATTGTTTTCGAACCCTCTAGGAACCTATTATATTAAAATATATATCTTTACTTATTTAAATTTTAATAAAATCGGTCTAGCTGTTTAAGAGAAGTTAAGTGAAAAACTCATGTCAGAAGAATGTATTTTAACATATTAGTAACAGGCAAACATTCAGAAGATTTTATATA